>SJXQ01009914.1:23847-76853 GCA_006408695.1 Aepyceros melampus
GCTTATATCTTTCCTTTTCTCCTTTGCTTTTTGCTTCTCTTCTTTTCATAGCTATTTGTAAGGCCTCCCCAGACAGCCATTTTGCCTTTTTGCATTTCTTTTCCATGGGGATGGTCTTGATCCCTATCTCCTGTACAATGTCACGAACCTCATTCCATAGTTCATCAGGCACTCTATCTATCAGATCTAGACCTTTAAATCTATTCCTCACTTCCACTGTATAATCATAAGGGATTTGATTTAGGTCATACCTGAATGGTCTAGTGGTGTTGCCCACTTTCTTCAATTTAAGTCTAAATTTGGCAATAGGAGTTCATGATCTAAGCCACAGTCAGCTCCCTGTCTTGCCTTTGTTGACTGTATAGAGCTTCTCCATCTTTGGCTGCAAAGAATATAATCAATCTGATTTTGGTGTTGACCATCTGGTGATGTCAATGTGTAGTCTTCTCTTGTGTTGTTGGAAGAGGGTGTTTGCTATGAAGCATAGTCTGTAGAAAAAAATGTTTTGTGCATGTGTTTGTATGTATGTGTTTAGATTTGTCTCTCCATGCGTGTTACATGTAATATTTATATCGGAGCCTATGTAGCTGGTCATTTTTCATGAAACCTAGTGATTACCTTTGGGCTTCCCTGGTGGCACAGACAGTAAGGAATCTGCCTGCAATGAAGGAAACCCAGGTTTGATCCCTGGGTCGGGAAGATATCTTGGAGAAGGAAATGGTACCCTACTCCAGTATTCTTGCCTGGAGAATCCCATGGACAGAGGAGCCTGGCAGATTATAGTCCATGGGGTCGCAAAGAGTCGTACACCACTAAAGCCACTTAGCAGCAGCAGTGACCTACATATGAAGGATTGATAAGGCAGAGACAGTCTTATACTTTGTGGTTTGGATTGAATAAAAGTAATTTTATATACAAATATTGAATCATTATGTTGTATATCTGAAACTAACGTAAGTCAATTATATCTCAGTTAAAAAGTCATTCTGTTATTAATTTAATATATAGATGGGGAAACAGTAGAAACAGTGTCAGACTTTGTTTTTTTGGGCTCCAAAATCACTGCAGATGGTGACTGCAGCCATGAAATTAAAAGGCGCTTACTCCTTGGAAGAAAAGTTATGACCAACCTAGATAGTATATTCAAAAGCAGAGACATTACTTTGCCGACTAAGGTCCGTCTAGTCAAGGCTATGGTTTTTCCTGTGGTCATGTATGGATGTGAGAGTTGGACTGTGAAGAAGGCTGAGCACCGAAGAATTGATGCTTTTGAACTGTGGTGTTGGAGAAGACTCTTGAGAGTCCCTTGGATTGCAAGGAGATCCAACCAGTCCATTCTGAAGGAGATCAGCCCTGGGATTTCTTTGGAAGGAATGATGCTAAAACTGAAGCTCCAGTACTTTGGCCACCTTATGCGAAGAGTTGACTCATTGGAAAAGACCCTGATGCTGGGAGGGATTGGGGGCAGGAGGAGAAGGGGACGACCGAGGATGAGATAGCTGGATGGCATCATGGACTCAACGGATGTGAGTCTGAGTGAACTCCGGGAGTTGGTGATGGACAGGGAGGCCTGGCGTGCTGCGATTCATGGGGTCGCAAAGAGTCGGACACGACTGAGCGACTGAACTGAACTGAACTGAGGTACATTTTATCTTTCATGAGCTAGAACTTTATATCATGGATTGAGATATGATGAATCTTGTTAGACTTTTGTGTTTACAAAATTTCATTTCTGTGAAAGTGAAATTAAAAGCAATAGGCAGGGTTAGTGACAGAAGATTTTTGCTCTCATAAAGCTTATGGAAAAAGAAAACCCATTACTTCAAAGACAAAGTCACATATAAATACATTACGCTGCTCAGAGTATGAATGGCAGTATTTTAGAGCTTCCATTAGTACACAAAATTAGAGACAATGTTTTAACAGTTACATAATGTTTAAAGCACAATGCATTTTCAAGCACATTTTCAACTACACACCCATATCTTATACAATAATTTATTACACTGGAGTCAAATGTTTATAATAAAGTTAAGACTTCTTGGGTTAATAACCCTGACTATCATATATACATATTTATGGCTATGAACAATTTTATATTCACTTGCCCCCACCTAAATTTATTGGCAACTGACTCCTTTCTCCTGGCAATAACTATTTCTACCTTAGCTTTTAATATCATTATAATATATATATATATATATATATTATATGATATATATTATAATATCATAATAATATATGAACATGGCAAATATACCTAGTATTACCTAAAAATATCATTTCACCAAAGTCAACAGAGGAGAGTAAAGGATAAGCAAAACGTATTAACTTTTATTCTGGATTTCTTTTAGGCTCCCAAATGATATTAATTTCTTGACAGATGTTAATGTACTGCTTTCTTAATTTGAGAGTTTCTGCAGCGATTTGTAATGTAAACCTGACATTATCAATGTTTTCTTCTTGGAACCCAATAATAGTCAACACCTTACAAAAGAAAATGTAAACAGAAATTTACTACCTGCTGGTCAGGAATGAAAGTTTTCAAAGTGAGCAAAACAAATTTGATTTAACACAAGTATCCAAAGGAATGAATTAAGCTTCCCTGGAGGTGCTAGTGATAAAGAACCCTCCTGCCAGTGCAGGAGACATAAGAGATGCTGGTTCCATCCCTGGGTTGGGTAGATCCCCTGGAGAAGGGTATGGCAACCCACTCCAGTATTCTTGGCGGGAGAACTCCATGGACAGAGGCTAAAGTCCATGAGATTCCCATAGAGTTGGACACGACTGAGCAACTAACGCTAACACAACTTTCAGCTTAACTATTATATTACTTAATTTTTCATAGGAAAAAAGTAGAAGTATATAATATTCATCTTGATATGATAAAAATATAAATCCATTTCACTGCTGTAGTTCTTACAATAACTGCTGTGACATTTAGCAGTGAGATACCATATTTAGATGAAAGTTTGAAAATGCTGGCTGTTTACATCTGGTGTTCATTCAATCACAGGTCAGAGTACAGCAAGTACAATGCAACTTTTCTAACAATGTATCTTACTAATAGATTTCCATTCAGAGTTCAAAGATTTTATTCTCTCAAACAGAGGGGAAAACAAAATACGGGAACAACTCAATGGCTACTGGCATGCGCCTACTGCATTTACAAAATATTCATTTTATATATTCCTAACATATGTGAAATACATTCCCTTGCATTTTCAATATTCATTAATGAAGTTACTACATAACTTAACAAAGGCACTCTGGACTTAATACAATGCTACATAATTAGAGTAGTATAAAACATTTTTAAAAGAATGTATACAAAAAGACTTATTTATAAAACTCAATAAATGTTTTTTCAAAAATTGCTTTCCTAATTGCTTTTTGAGGCTAAATTAAAATCCCAAACAAAAAACACACTTAGAAAAATTACATCACAAAGAGTCCTAGTCCCATAAGATGATTATTTAAAATCTACAGTACACTATTATTTTTCCATTTAAATATAATTTCTAGAAAGCATTTTTAAATTATGTAATAAAATACTTTGATATTAAATATGCTCCATCTTAAATATGGGTCTTAATAGCTGGAAAATTATTCTTAATATCATATAGTTTAAAACCTTGAATAAAAAAGCTTATTAAATAAAATGCATAATATTCTATTTTAATAATCATTATATAAAATATGTAAAATTATAATAAATTTCATTCTTTGAGAAAACAATAAAGAGTTTTTTGTCCCTATAGCCAAATGCTTTTCTCTAATTTTTAATACAAAAGCTTTTACAGATGGCATCTGTGGTAAGCCTGAGTAAATCATTTTAACTGATAAAATGAGTATTTTTGATTCCATAATCAGACAGTAATTCAGTGTCAATTTTAATTCACCCTAAGAAAAACAAATGCACTGAAGTGGCATTTAGGAAAGATGGCTTGAGTTCATATTACAATAGACAGTCAGCTTTTGTTGTCTATTTAAAGAAGAATAATTTGTTTAACCTAATTGTATTGTCTTAGTTCAAATATATTCAATATATCTGTCAAGTGAGTCAAAGCATCAGGAGCCCAGCTATTCACTCACACATTTTAAATAAAACACATAGTAATCTTAAAATGCTGATCACCACAATTAAAGGTTTGAGCTACCAGAGAAGTCTAAGGTTATAATATTGATATTCAAAAGATATAATTTCAATAGTTTATTTTTGGAGATAAACTATGAAACAAATTTATTAGGTATTTCATCCTTTCTACTTACCTAAAATAATTATCATAAAAAATTTTAGTATATAAAAACTAGTTTTCTCAAAGAACACACATTATAAAAATTCATAATATATTGATATATATTAAGATGAGTCATCTATAAAATTAAATTGGGTTTTACTGGTTACTCCCTAGGGGTGGTAAGCAAGCAGAAGATGACAAGTTTTGGTTACTAGATGACTATTTAACATGCTTACACAACACAGCTAAAATATTTCACAGAGAGAATTTATACACTTCAGTAGAGTTCTTTACTCTTTAAGGGCAATAAAATCACCAAAGCAATATTTTCTTAAAGTGCATCAGATTAAAATGTTGGTCCTTCATATTCCAATTATTTTTAAACTGAGGAAGCTGATGGTGAGATGTAGAAAAGCTATCAAAATAAACAGAAACAAGACTTTTTCTTATAGGTTTTCCCCCCTTACCTTAGAAGAGGAAGAATCACACTCCTGACATATCCATCCATAGCCTGTTTGTTTAGGAGATTTTTTCAAAGGAGGATCCAAACAACCAAAATGGTAGCACAGTCTGCATTCATCACACCTGCAGGGTAAACAGATTTATGGTATATCTAAATAATATTAAAAAACACCTTTTTCAGGAAACAAAAAACCAGTAAACTACTATATATTTCAACTATAACACTGTTAATTCTATCCTTAGCTGACAAGATTATTGAATTAATGTTTTGAAAAAGACAATCTAAACCTGAAATAAATGTTTTAGGAAAAACAAAATACCAAAACAAAATTAACAAGCAAAACAAATATCATTTACAACACATTGATGGTAGAAATGCTAAGATCATAGGAATAAATTTATGTGTATAGCCATGTTTTCAAAACTAATATTAACATTTTCAATTTGAACTTCAATAATAATCACTTGCCTATTAGTTTTAAAATATTTAATAATATAAGATACATATAATTAAAGACTAAATTCAATTTAATACATTATGATTGTTTTAAAAAAACTTTAAATCTAATGAATTCTACTAGGCCACACTAAGCTTAATTCTATATGATTTGTGTATCTCATCACTCTCTAAGTTAAGGTAGATTCTAAAAACAATTTCTAATGTTTGCAGCATGCTAACATAATCTATAGCAAATAAAAACCATACTCAGAATTTTATGTTATTTTCTAAAATACAAATTTTCTCAAAAAATTTACCTGCCACTTTCAGTGCATTTGGGTTTTCAAAGTACCTCCTAAGTACATTTTAAAGCTTATTAACAAATGTTTTGATAGTGTCTTTGCCACCTGTGAGGTACAAAATCTAAGAAAACTACCATACCTATTCTTCGTTTCAGACAATCTCATCCTGCTGACAATGAAGAAAGATCTGTATTATTTCAGTGTTTTTCAAAATAAATTTTGCATAAGTTGGAATAACAAGATGAAAATTTAACAACAAATAACAAAGTTGAATATATTTTATAGAAAGGATTATATTCCTCATTTTGTGTTCCTTTTTTTAAGTTAAAAAAATAATACTTTCTCCAAACCAGTCTGTCACATTCTCAATGTATAAGTTACCCTTACTGATTTAAAACATAAAAAGTTGAGGAATTTATAACTAGGAAAGCAAAGAGGATATTTTACAGACAACATATTTAACATATTTAAGTAATATATTACTTAAATAAAGTACAAAATAACTATTCAATAACTTTTGTTAGAAAAAAAGGGGAAGGAGTTACTATGAAAACAACATGCAAAGAAAAGCAATTTATTTTCACAATAAAGGGAACTGTAAATTTACATTTATAGTAAAAATTTCATATCATTCTACAAAACCCAATCTCCCATTTCAGGAATTAACAGTTTTAAAAAATTTAGCAAATTAGCTAAGCTATTTAGGTATAAAGAAGTCTAGAACAAAATTCTATGTCCTAAGTTTATGTATGCATTCCTCTATAACTTTCTTATAAACCTAACAAACTTCAGTACTTTTCCAAAAGCCTTTGCTTAGACTCAAGAGATGGACCTGAATAAAAATGTTTATTATAATAATTCTAGCTATACAAAAAATCAAATCAAATGGAATAATAAATGGTACTTTATTTGTTGTGCCAGAATTATATAACTATCCAAAATATATTTAAAAGTAGTTAAAATGTTTAAGTACCTATTTTTCTGTTATTAAGAAAAGATAATAGATAATAAATAGCCAACATCAAACATTACATAAAACTAAATAGCAAGCCTGTACAACTTTATGTTGTTCTCAATTGAACTTATTTACTTTTCAGTAGTTACGGTTCCAGTTACATTAAACACATACAGGACCCTTCACAGTATAAGCATTTCTGAGTTACGAGAAGCTACAGATTTCTAGATGGCTAAGAGTGTACTCCTTCAAGCACAGAAACTAGTATTTCAGTCATCTACAATGCGAAATTTAAGGAGAATCACATTCTTTGCTTTATCAAGAAAAATCTGTTAGATATGGTTTACTCTATCTTTGTCATCTCTGGGTCACAAACACGAGTAACAGATACTGCTACATGTCTAACAGTTGTGCCAGACTTTTGTGTCTGGAAATGAGTATCATCAGTCTGCCATACTGTCTGAATCGTTGTATTCAACTATTTTAGGTCCTCACTTGCTTGAAAAATATCAGTCACTACTTTCTGATATTGTCAGTGTTATTTGTTTAAGTAGCATCTCCCCAAAAATAATTCACTGTGGATTCAGAAAACAGATCACTCAAATCTGTGCAAACTGCAATTAAAAGAACATGGAAATGAGAGCTGCTAAGTACATGGGCTCAATTTTGGTTAACTATAGTCTTTTTGACTTAATTTAGGTTTTTTAAAGCAAGTTTAGATTGCCAATAATCTAGGCTTTTGATAGCGAAGAGTTATAGTATTAATGTTTTCCTAGTTCATATTAAATTACAACCTAACTACTATATCTTTACAAGTCCATGCCATAGTAAACTTGCAAACTATGATTTCTAGTGTACAACTAGAATCAAACACTATATGAATATAGAGCTAAATCATAATTCATTACCTTTTACCTTCATGTATACCTTCATGGTGTATGAATATAAAGATGCATATGTACACAGATATTTCAATCTAATAATTGCTTCCCGGGTGGCTCAGATGGTAAAACGTCCACCTGCAATGTGGGAGACACGGGCTTGATCCCTGGGTCAGGAAGATCCCCGGGAGAAGGAAATGGCAACCCACCCCAGTACTCTTGCCTGGAAAATTCCATGGACTGAGGAGCCTGGTAGGCTACAGTCCACGGGGTTGCAAAGAGTCAGACACGACTGAGCGACTTCACTTTCAGTTTCTTTCTTTCAATCTAATAAATTAAGAACAAGTTTGTGACACTGAAGTAGTTCAGATTTGTAGCTGATTTCAATTAATTGTAAACTCAAGCTATCTTTCAGCTCAATAAAAAATGCAAAAGGAAAAGATTTTATATGGTAGATTTGTTAGAAGATAATATTGAGTAGATGCTATTTGGAAATGACCCAATCCTTACTGACTCCTTCATTAATTATACTTTTTAGAATGACTTAGTCTACATATGGAACAAATGTATTAGTGTTGGGTTCAAGAGGAAAGGAGGAACTTACTTGTTAGAATCAGGGGGTGATATGGGAATTCTCTGAAGTTATAGCTCACTCACTAGTAAGTAAAAACTGCAATTCCAAGACTAAGTATTAATAGCAAAAAGAAGCAGTTAATACACTTAGGAACTACCAAAATCCAGGAGAGGCAAACAGAAAAGAAATAACCCAATCTTGAAATCATTAACTATTAATAAATAAGTGCTTTCTAAAAATGACTAAAATGATTTCCTTGTAGAAAAAAATATATTTGTTCTATACTAAACTATTTAATTGAAAATATCTATAGCTTCATGTGCTGGTAACAAAAATATTCTGAATGATACAAGGGAACTCCAGTAGACTATGCAAGAATTACTTCACCATAAACAAATGTAAGAGACACCATTAAGAATCCTAGACATCAAAGAACAATTTAGATGGTAAAAATGGTGAATTACTTATTTCACACGCACACATACCACTTTGTTAACTTTGGCAAATTTTGTCAGCCAACAAATTATGGCTTAGGTTACATATTTAGATCATTTTAAAAACTCAAAAATCAGAAACTCATAAGGATCTGCGATCATTCTGCTACCAAAAAACTGAAACAGAATTAAAGTAATTACTGATCCAATTATTATGACTGCTACATCGAATTCTGACATATACTTGGAAATACATAACTGCAACACATAATATGGAACATATTTATCAAAATAATAAATACTATGAAAAAAGCAGTCATTGACCCACAAAAGCATACTGATATAACACAATATATTTTATTAAATAACACAAATGTCTATGTTAAAAAAACAGACTATTATACCAATGGCACATATATTAAATGCGAAGACAATGTCTTAAAATAGCAAAAGATAATATAAAACTAACGTATAAAGAAACACAACTTTTTTTTAATAAAATGCAAACTGGATGCCTAAAGAATATCCTCGAAACATCTAATAAACTTGTACACATTAACATATTATAGGACATTCTAAAATTACAATTTTAAGTGAGATAAAATAAATCCCATTTATAATAAAAGGAAACCTGATTGATTAATTAGATTCTTACTAAATACAACTTCCTACTCATCAGATTCATAATGGATACAGATTTAAACAATAAAGCAGCTATATGTTTATAGTCTTTTACCCATTCATCTAACAAAATACAGTGACCAAATAAACAAGTTCTATACGTATTTAAAATACTTACTTAGCATACGGTTAAGTATAGCACCCTAGACAAAGAAGAGGAAGAAAATGATTCATGTTCATATGTCCTGTGATCCACAGAAGCAATCACTCATGTGTTTGTCTGATTACTGAGAATATGCATATAAGTAAAAAGAAGCATTTCCATCTACACCTACGAGACAGGCTAGTGTTCCAAAGGGTTTCTTAAGCTCCCTTAATTTCCAACTGATAATTTTATTGGGAAAGTACACTAAGTAACTACTTTTTAAAACTAACCAAAATAAGTTAAGTGTACCTCCTATATATATATATATATAATTTATAGCTAGATGATCAGCTAAATTTCAGGAAGAACAGAAATCCACAACATGGGACTTGAAAAGTGATGTACATGTATTATAACTAGGATGACCCATAATCATAGCTATTTTTTATATCAATGAACATTTGATTTAGATCCCTTTCAAGTCTATATGTAATAAAACAAAATTGATTCTGAAAATGTACACTATTACATTGGTTCACTTAAAAAAAGAAACACACAGTTAAGTATCAAGAGAACTGTGGGTTGGATTTTCTTCCTTTTTCATCACTTTTATGTAAAAATTCTATTAAGAATGATCAAAAGAATTGTATTTGAATATAAGATTACTTACATAAAATCTTACTAGCAGTTAGAACACCTACACAAAGGTATTAACCAGTAGTAATAGACTCTTTTATTGAATGGTAGCCAATTATTTCAATTATTCATTTTAGCAGATGGAGAAAATGCAGGTTTGTGTCCCATGAGTTAAATCACAACTAAAATAATACAAGCTTGCATGAAATTCTGCATTCTACCAATATTAGAATAAAACTTAATATCAATAAAGGCAAACTTTATTCCTTTTTACAACACTTTTAGTGCAAATAACCTATATGAGCATTTTCTAAATGATTAGAAAACATCTATTATAACACATTTCACATATAATGACTAATATGGAGTTCTTGAACATATTTTTATTAACGCACTATAGACTTCCATCACATGCAATAATGAATGAATGAGTGGTAGGAAACACAAAAATATCCTTTACACATTTAAGTATATTAATTGGAAAAAACATTTGGATAATTATTGAAATCCAAATTCATTTTTAATTTCACTTAAATAATGGGGTTAATTCCGCTTGCTACATCTGCAGCAGCCAAGTTATAAGATTAAAAGTGAAAGGAAAAAAATAAAACATGAAACAAAAGAATTCATATGAAAATGCACAATAAGGTCAAGTTCCTCTTCACAGCACGAGAGAACGATGAGACATTTTCATACCTGAAACACGTCTGCTTCGTTCTTTAATAAACTGATCTCCATCTGCTCATGCCCTTGGAAATCTTTCAGCAGTACAACCTGCTGTGCTCAAGTCCCACATAACTTTGTATTTCCCTGCTCATAATTAACTAATTATTCTCTAATCAATAGTGTAGATCTTGATTTTACAACGTATATTAGATAAATGACATAATGGCTGGGGGTCAATCTCATTTTATTTACAAAGCCCAGCATGAGCATCCAACTTCATTATATCTTATGTACCTGAACAGCAGTGAATCTTATCAGCAGGCCTACAGAAAGTCTCAAGACTGAGTCCTGGGATAAAGAGGCCTACATTTTTATTAAATTAAAAAAAAAAAGAAGTATTTGCAAAGCACGTCCAGATCAGAAATATTTTTAATCACAATCCTTAGTGTTATGTAAACTGACAAAGTGCTGACTCAGACAAGTAGGAAAAAATTTCTGCCTTCATATATCATGCAACTCTAAAGCTGAGTCTCTTAAACAAGTTTTAATTGTTGAAATGATTCCAGAAAATTTAAAGAAAATTAATGATGTCAATGTATCATTCTGCTGCAGAGTCCTTCTGAATTCCTTGAAAAGATTTTGGTGAAATATTAATAAAATATTCCCATACTGAGAAACAAGTGATAATGATCTCTTTAAGTGTATGATGTAAAAACAGGGAAATAGGATAGTGAGTATGAATATTCTTTTATTAATTAGTCATCAATCTATTTTTACTATTAAAAATGCAAAAATCAGATACTCAAACACATGAATAACAATGATATATAAATGATAAAAAAATTTCATTTACAAACTTAAAATGGATAAAGGTTAAGGCTAATTTCCACTTTCATGTTAAACATAATCCTAATTTCAAATTTTGACAAAGTTACTATGGACAAAAGCTATGTGCCTTGATTTATTTCTGTGCCTAAAATACTGCTATCTCCATAACAGGTATTAAATAAACACTTATTTAATTGAACTTATATGTAATAAAGAAGTTATACTGCATGTGTTGTAAATAGAATTACCACAATCTCTTTTACCTAGAAATAAATATTTTTGAAAATTTAAGGGCCCTTTAATGAGATTAAAGCCACATTCAATCAATCGATGTCAAGCACAACACCATGATTCTTTTAAAAAATATTATATACAAATGGTTGTCAAAGGATGTCCCTGGCCAGCAGCAGCAGCATCACTTGGGAACTTGTTAGAAAAGCAAATTTTCTGGCCTCATCCCAGAGTCACTTAATCAGGAACTACACGGAGAAGGAGGAGGGAGTAAAATGCAGAGGACTAGAAGTAGACGGGTGGTATGTGAGCAATCTGCTTTTAAACAAACTCTTCCTGTGATTCTGATGTCCTACAAAGTTTCAGAACCACTGCTATATACTGTCTTGTCATTCTTCTTGTATCTCAGAGTTATTTATTTTACCTCTTGATATTTCAGTCTTTTTTCCCTTTCCCTATTATGTGACAATGAACCATCATTCACTTGTTTGGCTGTTTTATCTTATATGTGTCTGTAAAATATGAACGGTTTAGTATATATTCCCTTAAGTACACACTAATATCTCCTTTGAATAACAACTGGACCAATTTCAGAAAAGGGTTAATTCTGTTCCCTAGAAATATAAGAGTGTCTAGGAGATTATTAGGAGAAAGTGTTTTATCCTACTCTATTCAAAAGTTCTACTCCAAGTACAGGTTTGTAGGAAAAATATCTTATGAATTCTGTGTTTTACATTTTTATATTTATATTTGTGATCTGTGACTAAGATTCTTAGGGCTAGCACCAAATATGGAACAGGATATCTACCACAGAAGTATAAAGTAAGACAGAGAATGAAGACAATATGTTATTACAAACAGAAAAAGGTGGAAGGATTTTGATAGTGACATCAAAAGCATAAGACTTATTATTTTTTCAAAATAAAAAGTCTAAAATAAAATGACCATTAGTAATTTCTCATCATATATCAAAAGAGGATCAGGTCCAAGTACATTAGCAATTTCTTTTTTAAGGAAATGGAAATCTGCCATTTTTCTTAAAATCAGCTAGAATTCAGCAACAGTAATCATTACCAACTTTTTCTTAAGATTATACAGCAATAAATAGTGACTCCTTCTCCTAAGGAAAAAAAAGCCTACTGGTTTTGCTACAGGTTATTAATATTTTTCCTCCAATGTTACAAGGTCTTTCAATAAGTTGATGATCTCAGTTTATACATATTTTATATACATTCTACTTTTATTACATATCCAATAAATTACGGTTCCTTAGTATAACTATAGATTACTAGCATATAGCAACTTTATATTGACACTTGCTTTTGATTATCTATAACATTTCCTACTCTATTCCTAATGTTTAAACTATTTTCAGTTGCCACTATACCTGAAAAGATGTCCCAAACCACATCTATAAATCAGGTAATTCCAAGAGACGTGTTGACAATTTACATGTAAATATGCATTTCAATTTCAGCAAAGAGTCTCTTCTAAATCAGTTCAAGATGAAGTGATGAAATATTCAACATATTTCTGTCGTTGACTTAAAACTGGATCATTAAAGCTTGAAGATCAAATTTTAATTCTGTAAACCTTTGGAAAGATACAGATGTTGATGAAGATCTTTCATTTGGCAGGCTGTATAGTCAATAAGCTTTGTATCTCTCTCCTTATTTCATAACCTCATATTTATGGTTGAGAAAAGTAAAATTAAACCAAACAGAGAAAGTTTGATTAAGTCAGTGAAGACTCAGTAAGTTTGGTTACTAAAAATATCTAGAGATCAACACAGAGATATCTTATTTATTTAAAATCTGAAGTTGTAAAAACTGCATGCTAATAATACTAGTGCTTTCACACTAGAACTAGTGAGTCAAAACTAGAATGGTATATTCTTTCACAAGTTTTCATTTTTGCTAATTATTAGAAATAAAAGTAACATTTAATATAGTCTACAGTTGTTTCCCAATGTAGCATTTCATATATGAGTATATGTATTAGCTGGATGAAACAGAACAGCAGACTAGTGGAATGCATTGTCTTTCTTATTTGATACTAGATTTGTTCAACAACAATGAGTAGCACATTGCACGTAAGTCCCACAGGCTTCCACAACTCTTTAGTAAGTCCAAACACTGTATATCATTTGCCAAAAAAGCAAGAGGGGAAGACATTACTTAATGGACAATTCTGACAAGACATTACCTAGTATTTTTCAACAATGTACATATCAAATGTTTCTGATTTTAAAAAAAAGTTGAAGAAGGGAAAAAAAAAAAAAGAGAAAAAAAATCCATAGAGGCAAAGTAACTGCCTTGTCAGTCCAAGTAACAAACCAATCAATTACATTCTATTCAAACCTGACAAGCAAAGGCAACTTTTTGCAGTGATAAGCTTATGGGAAGGACAAGATAGCTGTTCTCCTTTACTTTATGTACTCTATTGAGAGGGTTATCCACATTTTAAAAATCACACTTATAAAAGAGGTTTCCAGGATTGCCTCCGAGGATGAGCTGTGGCAGAGTTGGGTCTCATGAAGGGTATCTACACAGTAAAGTGATAAGAAAAGAGCATTAACATTTAAAGATCACAGCAGATCTGCACTATGTCTTATGAAACACACTAAAAATAACCATGGTAGATTCAAATAACATATGATCTGGTCCAAAGAGACAGATGCCCTGAATCTAAATGCCATGATCTTGCAAAGGTTTTTACTAGTTAAACTGGAACTATTCTATCATTAGAAACACTGGTAGCCTCTTGTATTACTCATTACTTTTAGTTGTCAAAATAAACCTTACTAAACAAAAAAAGAAAGCATAAAAATGATGAGGGGTTACATTTATACAAGCAAATATGTAGTTCAATCAATAAATGTTTTAAAAATAGCAGTTTGCTATTTTCTCATCAAATATAGCAATTTAATAATGTTTGAGAAAGCATGCAGCTATGTTAAAAACAAGTACACATAATCAGTACAGTACAGGACTGGTTCTACTCATTAGAGAGTCTCAGGGAGGAAATTTTCAGATGATTCTTACTCCTTGGGCCTCCACTGCCTTCTTTTATTAAAGACTATATTGGAAATGCTTTGTTACAATTATGAAAAGTAAATCCCTAACTAGCTATTTGAGTAGATCTGTGCACCAAGTGACAGAACACATGTCATTGTAAAGACCTGGTCATTGATTATAAATACACTAATTTTGGCCAAATTTTCAAAAGTCATTCATTTGTATTTATTTTCAAAACTTTCATTGTTTCTTGTATTTATTTCCCTACCAATAAGTTTTCTGAGTAATTTTAGATGCCTAGCAATTTGAAGTAACTTTTTTGATTGTGTTAAACAAAATTTTATCACTCTCTTCAGATATTTACCTCTGTGTATATGAGGTGAAATTGCCAACTAGTCACACATCACAGAAAAAGTTCATTTCAATATTTATTAGAGAGATGTGTTTAATGCTTCTAAGTTCTACTGAGAAAAAGAAAGTGAAAAGTGGCACAATCACAGACAAAGCGCTACTGAAGAACTACCATGTCAAACTGAATAACCTCCAAAGCAAGGAAAAACAAAATTGTACAAGAAAAAAAGAATATAACATGAAACATAGTTTTCAGAGAAATGTACTTATCAACATATGAGAAGTAAACAGAATGAACAGAAATCACTCACTGAATAACAAGGAAAGAGATAGGAAGAGCTGAATTCCCTTGTTGAATAGTCACATGTGCTAACTTTTCCCAGCATTTCAGTCTGCAAGCGATGAGCTTAAGCACATTCTAAACCCGATATTATGAGAAATGCTTTGTCAGCAGGTTAAGCACTACTAGATAAGCATAATGCAAGAGGAAGCAACCAGATCATTTATCACAGAAGTACATTTAACTTGAACTTACATGCAAATACAGTGGAGACTAGCAGACAACTCAAAGATGTATCTGTACTTAACATTGATAGGAATTTGAAAAGAGAAACACTAGATATCATAGAAATCTGCTTTAAATTCTAATTAAATCTAGATTTAACTTTGAAAACACTAAAAAGCTATCACTAATATTCTTCCCTTCTAAAATTTCACTTAATTTCCAGAATAAGCAATATGACTTATCCTGTGTGCTACCTTCCTAGGACAGAAGACTACTATATGGTCTTTTGAATCAGAGGTCAAGCCTTGACTTTGTATTTATTCCAGATGCTTCTAATAAGTTTACTTACAAATTAATGTAGAAAAAAAGAGAATTATATATTTTCAAAGGGCTTCCCTGAGGCAAGCTTCTTGTATAGTTGGAATTGCTGACCAAGAAGAAACATCTACTTTTGCCCCAGTGAAGGCAAATATGCTGAAGAAGCATTTGTCTGGTCAGCAGTATGCCTAATGATTAGAGCATCTGCAACACATTCAAGACTGACTAAACTCAAAACTAATTCTACTACTTCCTGTTCTACCTATTGTGTGGTCTTGAACAAGTTAAAACTTCTCAGTTTCCTCAGTCATAACCTAGGGGTAAAATGAATATCTGTCTAATGGAGTTGCCTTGAGGATTACATGAGATAAACTATGGAAAACACTAGCACACTGGCGCTTAATAAACAACACTCTATAAACTAAGATAAAACTAAACACTCAGCAACTAACGTGAACAATATTAGACTTATCAAACACTATAGTAGTATGTGTATTGGAAAGGAAAAAACTACATTCTAATAACAATTTATATAACATAGTTTCAATATATCTTTGGAACAATTTGTACTTCATGATGCTTAATGTCTCTGTACCTCAGTTATCTAACTCCAAAATGGAGATGTCCACACCTCATATGACTGCTGTTAAAAACTGAATGAGATAATACATTCAGAAGGCAGAGAAGAGGATCTGGGATATAGTAAGCATTATTTTAACACTAGCATTATTTTAATCTCTAGTTCATAAAGACTTTGGGGTTTGATTATTAATAAAATGTTAAAATATCATTTTATGTATTACCTAGACTTCAAAATCCATCAGCTCCAACATTCATATCATATCTACAAATTCTAATTCCAATTACTGTGTCTATTTCATATGGCCAAAACTATACAAATCTATACAAACAGCACAAATCAAAACCTTGTTATAAGAAAACAGATGAAATGGGCTGTTTGATTAAAAAAAAGTAAAAGAAAAATCAGAAAACAATATAGTTGGTTTCTAACACTAGAAGTTAGATAATGTTTGTTTTATATGATTCTAATGATTGAAATTTTCAAGAAGAGATACCTTAGCTGACTTGGAGAAGGAAACTGCGAGTGATCAGAGCAGCCTCTAGAGGGAATGGGTGACTTATATACTTCTATCCTGGCAGGGGCTCTTTGCTTGTTACTTAAGTAGTGATTCTGAGCAGATGACTCAAGTGCCAAATTGATAGTGAGATCCTTTTCAGAACTGTATAGGATTGGTTTTGAAATTACTATGAGTTAAAAAATCTGAGAAAAAAATGAGGTTGAGACCTTCATTTTATAGATGAGAAAATGACTATAATGGTAACACAAATCAAGGTCATTCATCTAGCCAGTAGCAGAGCTGTGGGTGTAATACCAGTCTTTCTAAATAACTGAATAACCCCTTTGATGTATAAGTTAACAATATTAACACATTGCAATAAATAATGAGTATAAAATTACAAAAAATAAATTTTACTGAAAAATAAATGCATGAAATGAGAAATATTTCACTGCTATATATGATAAAAATTATAATGTTTACTACTCTAAAATAGCATACTCCAGAAATACCACACTTCACTATGTAATTAATGGTTACCATGTTCAGGCTCTTTTTTTTTTCAATTTACTTGTCTATAATGCATTTATTTTAGAAAGAAAATTTAAAAATTCAAATACAGATAACAAAAATATTTATAAATCATACTAAGTTACTTGAAGGTTTAATGGTTTAATATGGATTTGAAAATCAATGAATGTCATCATTGAATACTAAATGTGTGAGGCAGGTTAGCCACTTCACATGTCTAATAAAATCATCAAATCAGCTTAGTTATAAAGGAAAAAATATATACTGAATAAACATTTTCTTTTTGACCCAAATTTTATCAGAACACTATTCTAATAAGAAAGATTCGGTGGCAGCTGGTCTATCTTCATTATCCAATTACAAATATTTTGAACATTAAACATCCCCTTCCCAATTTTTATTAACAGAAGAGCATTCTTAAAAAGAACTTTCAAGTATAGTTTCCTTCACAAGACTCAGTTTACTTTTGAATTTCCTCTTTAGAATCTAATCTCTTCATGATGTGTTATACAGCATCAGTTTGGTTCTAAAGACATTAACTTAAATCACCATTCATTGTTTTTTATAAAGCTAGGTCTAAGGCACAAAGGCAATATCCTTAGTGTTAGGGATGGCTAAGTAACTCCTAAGAACAGTAGATAAAGCATTCAATTTTAAATTTTAGACCCTTGTACTCTAAATGATTCAGCAAATGTTCAAGACAACCTTGGAGTGGTGCTATTTGGAGAACAAAGAACAGCTGGGTTCAGGAGAAAATGAAGAAGCAGGAGAACCTGTGGCCTGCTCAGACAGGGAGGATTCTGGTGGACTTCCTTCAGTGACTGGAGTTCAGGTTTAGGTCATTTAATCAGGCAAGGAATAAACCAAAAAGTTGGAGGAATCAACATATATTAGAGCTAAAGAATGCAGTTACACCAGTTTTACTAGCAATAAAAAAACGTGGACAGCCAAGGCAAACAGTGGAAACCAAGGAGGCCTCATTGGAAATGAGAAACACAGACAGGAAAAAAGAGGAAACAATGAAGAAGCTCAAGTGTACAGATAACAGAGAACAGTGCAGACATCGTAAGCCAGCCAAAAAAATGGGAAAGGAAAGAAATGGAGAGTTTGGTTTAATACACCCCTTTCTTCCTTGCCTCCTCATTTTTGGCTAATTATCTGCTGTAACCACTGGTGTGGACTTACATCCCCCGAATGTACTGAATCCTTTCCATTTATTTTTCCATCAGTCTAAGTTCGAGGCCCCCAAACCGGTCATTCATCACACAGGCCACCACAATATCAACCTCATAAAAGTACTATTCTCCCTGTTATCTCCGACCTTCAGTGAATCCCCATTGTGTGTGCTTAAGTGCTTAGTCGCCTCAGTAGTGTCTGACTCTTTTGGACCCCATGGGCTGCTGCCTACCAGGCTCCTCTGTCCATGGGATTCTCCAGGCAAGAATACTGGAGTGAGTTGCCATGCCCTCCTCCAGGGGATCTTCCCAACCCAGGGACCAAACCCACATCTCTCATGTCTCCTGCATGGGCAGGCAGCTTCTTTACCTTACTCTCCAAATCTTTAGCCTGAATCCAGGCCTCAATCTTCCTTCAATCTACATCACAAACGGCTCCAAGGATCCCACTCTATGTCTTTCAATTCAGTTCAGTTGCTGCTGCTGCTGCTGCTAAGTCGCTTCAGTCGTGTCTGACTCTGTGCGACCCCGTAGACGGTAGCCCACCAGGCTCCCCCGTCCCTGGGATTCTCCAGGCAAGAACACTGGAGTGGGTTGCCATTTCCTTCTCCAATGCATGAAAGTGAAAAGTGAAAGTGAAGTCGCTCAGTCGTGTCCGACTCTTAGCGACCCCATGGACTGCAGCCTACCAGGCTCCTCCACCCATGGGATTTTCCAGGCAAGAGTACTGGAGTGGGGTGCCACTGCCTTCTCCGCAGTTCAGTTGCATCTGACTCTTTGTGACCCACGGACTGCAGCATGCCAGGCTTCCCTGTCCATCACCAACTCCTGGAGCCTACCCAAACTCATGTCCATTGAGTAGGTGATGCCATTCAACCATCTCATCCTCGTCGTCCCCTTCTCCTCCTATCTCCACTCTTTCCCAGCATCACGGTCTTTTCAAATGAGTCTGTTCTTCGTATCAGGTGGCCAAAGTACTAGAGTTTCAGCTTCAACATCAGTCCTTTTGATGAATATTCAAGACTGATTTCCTTCAGGATGGACTGGTTGGATCTCCGTGGACTCTCAAGAGTCTTCAACATCACATTTCAAAAGCATCAATTCTTTGGTGCTCAGCTTTCTTTACAGTCCAACTCTCACATCCATACATGACCACTGGAAAAACCATAGCTTTGACTAGATGGACATTTGTTGGCAAAGTAATGTCTCTGCTTTTGAATATACTATCTAGGTTGGTCATAACTTTTCTTCCAAGGAGCAAGTGTCTTTTAATTTCATGGCTGCAGTCACCATCTGCAGTGATTTTGGAGCCCCAAAATATAAAGTCTGACACTGTTTCCACTGTTTCCCCATCTATTTCCCATGGAGTGATGGGACCAGATGCCATGATCTTAGTTTTCTGAACGTTGAGTTTTACGCCAACTTTTTCACTCTCCTCTTTCACTTTCATCAAGAGGCTCTTTGGTTCTTCTTTGCTTTCTGCCATCAGTGTGGTGTCATATGCATATCTGAGGTTATCAATATATCTCCCGGCAATCTTGATTCCAACTTGTGCTTCATCCAGTCCAGCATTTCTCATGATGTGCTCTATGTCTTTAATCGTATTCATTCTCTTCAAGGATCTGGTACCTCCTATCTCAATCTTCTGAAACCTGCTCAGACTTCAAGATCCAACTCAAATGTCACCTTGGTTTATATGGAAATCTCTCCCTCATCTTTTTACAAACATCCCCATTCCCATATAAAGTCTTATGCCTTTATATATCTTCCAAAGGACAATTTGATGAATAAAAAATGGATTTTAATTTCCTTAATATTAAATTAGAAAATAAATTTGATGAGACTAAACATAGGAATCTTATTATTAAAAGAACTGGAGGGAAACAGATTCCATAATTTCTTTATAAACGAAGCTTCAAAAGCACAATCAAAAAATTTTTTTGGTCAGAGTGTTTAATATACTCACTATAAGAAACTCAACTTTCCTTTTTAAGTGATCTACATTTAAAGGCCACTTCACAACAAGGTCCTTGATATAAGCAGGCAATTTTTAAAATTCTTTAATAATTGACTCAAATGAGTAACTGACAAAAGAAGTGGGTCTGGAAGATTTCAGTCACTTAAAAAGCAAGTTACTGACATGTAATTTATCTTGGATGTGACTGAATCCCATTCATTTAGCCTTTCCTAGGCCTATTTTCCTTGTGCAGCGGGGTCTGTGTCCATCTGATTTACTGAGCATCTACAGAGATGACCTAACAAGTTTCATTCAAAGCAGAACTCTTCCTCTACTTGCTATTATCTGGAGAGAACACACTTAAAGTTGCTTTAATGTAGTTCAGTCTATCAATTCTCACACTATTCAACTAGCTAAACCACACTTCAGACACTTCAGATCATGGGCTTCATGTATTATCTATGTACCAAAAAATGAAACACACACACACACAGAGTGCATGAACAATTTTATAGTAAAGTTAAGTCATAATCAACTTTTTAATAGCATAGTTAGAAGGTAATAATTACCTTCACTTTTCTCAAATTTGCCAAAGTATTTTAGGAAAACAGAGAAACATTAAGTACCTCGTTAAAAACTGTTTGTGGAGTTCTGATATTCAACTTTTAAACAAACCATGGAGTATTAAGAGAAGGGTCAAAGGAAAGTCATAAAGAATTATATAACTGATATAGTATATATGAGAGAAAAGGCTGAGGAAACTGAGGTATTCACTTCTGTTTTCCTAAATTTTTCACTTTAATTCACCAAAGAATTAAAATAACAGTATAATAAAACAAAACTTTGATGAAATAACAACATGCCCTTGCCTAACATAAATTAAATATCAAAACAAGCAATTTGGGCAAATGAAAGGAGGTACTGAACCCAGTGGTTCAGTCTTAGGTAAAGAATCTCCAACAAACAGGAGATACAGTGGATCCCTGAGTTGCAAAGAGACCCTGGAGAAGGAAATGGCAACCCACTCCAATATCTTGCTGGGGAGTCCCACTGTTTTAGAAACAGGTAATAAACTCTGGAATTGATAGTTTAATTTTCAGATAATCATAATACATGCAAGGGAACAAAGATCACAAGAAATTTTTCTCTGTCTCTTTAATGTGCAGGGTTTTAAAGGAAAAAATCCAATTTAACAGTAAATGAATCTTTTGAACACTTATTGTGTTCTAATTTCTAACTCTAATTCTACTACTAATAAATTTAATGTATATAAAAACTGTAATTGATAAGAATAAAAAATCAAGACGAAAACAATCTAATTCCAAATCAAACTCTCTTTTTTTTTTAGCCAAGCTGCATGGCTTGCAGGATTTTAGTTTCCTGACCAAGGATTCAACCTGGGACAAAGCCAGGAAAGCACCAAGTCCTAATCACTGGACTGCCAGAGAATTTCCCAAAATTTAATTCTAAGAGTACTACAGGGTAAGCAATGAGGTGTATGTTATGTATATTTCATGTACATATATGCTTATATTTATTTA
The DNA here is from genome assembly GCA_006408695.1 of Aepyceros melampus. NCBI lineage: Eukaryota > Metazoa > Chordata > Mammalia > Artiodactyla > Bovidae > Aepyceros > Aepyceros melampus. The sequence continues at coordinate 45,737 of SJXQ01009914.1, forward strand.
GATAGAGAGTAAGTTATTACTTACCAGTTTAAAAAAAAAGAGATTTAATGAGACTTAAAAGTTTGCCCATTGTTAACATGTCTAGCTGATATTAATAAATCACACATAGTTATCAAAAATTGTTTTCAGGGAATTTTAAGATGGCCAAACAAACATCAGATCAAGAAGATCTAAGAAGTTTTCAAAGTGAGCAATTTTATATATGGGATATAATACTACTTCTATAATGGGTGCCAAATTTAAAAAGATGTGACTGTGAAGATTAAAGCTCAAGAAATGTATGAAGAATTAAACTCTTTGTACTATTTACATTCAAGTGACCAGACTAAATCAATAAAATGTCACAAAATAAAGTAGCTACTGTTACAAAAGGGAAATATGGAAACTCAATGACATACAGTGACACAACACTGCAAAAGATTTAGTATTTCCAGTAAGTACTTAAACAATGAAAAGATTGTGCAGTTAATCCAGATGGAGTTATACTCTCCAAAATTAAAATGAACCTAAAATGATCAACAGTCCAGATACTAAACTAAAAGTGTTAAAAAGTATAAACATTTTATTAAAACTAATAGTTTGTAAGGCATGTAAAGACACAACTGTGCACTATAATAGTGTCTTTATAAAGAGTAGGATTATTATAAGAAGTTAATAACAGAACATGTAGAAACAGTTTGATAATGAACACCGAAGTCAAGAAGTCTGGGTTCTAAGCCTAACTCACACTAACCCAAGTGATCTCTTAAAAACTATCCATCCAAATAATCACAGAAAGATTATAGTATGCCAAGTTTTATTCTGGCACTTGAGATAAAAGTATAATTCTTCCATTAAATTCACAGTCTGAAGGAGGGTCAAGTGAACAGAAGTGTAAGACTCTATACAGGAGAGATTTAATACAGAGGAAAAAGCATTATTAGCATATAGGTCTGCAACAAATAGTCAATAAAACATATTAGGTAGACAGACTATCTTTGCTTGATTAGTAGGACAGAGCAGGCTAAGAAAAGGATTAACAAGAGAAAACACCAACAAGATTACAGCAAGTATTACAAAGTAAGTAGGAATTTATCAGGGAGAGAATATGTGGAATAAAATCTGAAGACATAGAGTTGTTCTTTGAAAGAGTATATCAGAAAAATGTTTTGCTGGCATTTGGCTATACCATTCAGAAACTAAGTGGAGAGTCTGGCTAGAATTAAAAATTGGGGAGTATTCTGCATTAAAAGAAAGAAGACATCAAAGATGAAATCACCAAGGACTGTGTAGAATGAAAAAAATGAAATTCGGACAGAGGTTTAGGAAGGGCAACAAGTGCAAAGGTAGAGATGTCCACAATAGGACTATCAGGAGAAATGGACACGAACTTGGGCAAAGTGCAGGAGATGGTGACAGGGAAGCCTGGCCTGCTGCAGTCCATGGGGCTGCAGAGTTGGATATGACTCAGCGACTGAACACAACAGCAACAATCCAGAGGATAGGAGAATATCTAAGAGAATGGCATGATTTGAAAGCTAAAGGAAAGGAATCAACTGAGAAATTGAAGATAATTACAGAAGAGTAGGAAATAATCAGAGTCATGACGAATGGGATCCAGGGGGCACCGGTAGACATGATAGTTTCAGAAGGAAAAGGGAGCACCTCTTCTACTATACTGTTATGAAAAGAGAGGAAAGGGTGGTGGGAGGCAGAAGCCTATGGATGAAAGTTATAGCTTCCGTGTCAGAAAGTTTAGGGATTTCTGTCTGATTGTTTCTGTTTTCTATGTAAAGCAGGAGACAAGGTCATTTGATAAATATGAAGCAAGAGAAAAGGTGATGAGATAAGGAACATGAGAAGAATGGAAACAAGTGCTCTCAGAAATGAAAGTTCAAGCTGACTAGGAAAATATGGAAGGAATGCCAGATAACACTGAGGGCCTAATTTATAATAATCAGTTATGTTAAAAATATATATATATGCACCAATTAGTGATTTATTTATACTCTAGTATACATATACTTTGGAGAAGGCAATGGCACCCCACTCCAGTACTCTTGCCTGGAAAGTCCCATGGCAAGGAGCCAGGTGGGCTGCAGTCCATGGGGTTGCGAAGAGTCAGACACGACTGAGTGACTTCACTTTCACTTTCATGCATTGGAGGAAATGGCAACCCACTCCAGTGTTCTTGCCTGGAGTATCTCAGGGACAGGGGAGCCTGGTGAGCTGCTGTCTATGGGGTTGCACAGAGTCGGACACAACTGAAGCGACTTAGCAGCAACAGCCTTTTTGTGTGTGTAGTCAATTAGGACTGTATTTTAAAGTGTAACACCGAGGAAACCAGAATCAAGAGAGACACGTGTACCCCCATGTTCATCACAGCACTGTTGGTAATGGCCAGGACATGGAAGCAACCTAGATGTCCATCTGCAGACGAATGGATAAGAAAGCTGTGGTACATATACACAATGGAATATCACTCAGCGATTAAAAAGAATACATTTCAATCAGTTCTAATGGGTGGATGAAACTGGAGCCTATTATACAGAGTGAAGTAAGTCAGAAAGAAAAACACCAATACCAGTATATTAACACATATATATGGAATTTAGAAAAACGGTAACGATAACCCTGTATGCGAGACAGCAAAAGACACACAGATGTATAGAACAGTCTTTTGGACTCTGTGGGAGAGGGCAAGGGTGGGATGATTTGGGAGAATGGCATTGAACGATGTATATTATCATATGTGAAACGAATTGCCAGTCCAGGTTTGATGCATGATACAGGATGCTCGGGGCTGGTGCACTTGGATGACCCAGAGGGATGGGACGTGGAGGGAGGTGGGAGGGGGGTTCAGAATGGGGGACACCTGTACACCTGTGGTGGATTCATGTCGATGTATGGCAAAACCAATACAGTATTGTAAAGTAATTAGACTCCAATTAAAATAAATAAATTAAAAATAAAGTGTAATTTAAAATTTTGTAAAAATTTTTTAATGTTTTACTCACAATCCTACCATACTTAAAAAAAAAAAAATAGCATGCTTATTTCTTGCTCCCTTCCAATCTCTAGGTATCTGTTATGTAACAACTGAGGAGCATATACTTATATTCTAAAATAGCTTTCTTCATTCCCATGTAATTATCTTGTAATCTATAAAAGATACATTTTTTTGTTCTACTAATTTTCTATACTTATCATTCCCCTCCTATACCATGTTTAAGCTGCTTTTATTCTGGGATTTGTGTGTTTTGAGTATGGATAATTTTACTACTAATAATATGGCTATAAATATTCTTTAAATACTTTTCTTTGAATATTTCCCTGTGATAGAATCCAAAGAGGAAGGTCATCATGATGAAACTAAGAGCACAAATAAAGCTAGCATAACTAAAATAGGACAAAATTAAATTTTTCTTCACCTCAAAACAAAAAAGTATAATTACATATAAAATATACAATATTTACAATTTAGACACTTTTAAATGCCTGAAAATAACAAATATTGTTATTCTTATTAATTTTCAGTGTTTGATCACTTGACAATTTGTAAAATAGTCATTAGAAAAAAGACTATTGTGTGTATACATCTGCGTGTCTGTGTAACCAATACAAACTTTCTAAAGTTAATAACAATGATAATTTTACAAAGTTAAATGTTATACTGAAGGAAGCAAGCAGTATTCTACCAGAAGTTAAAACTTAAAGAATTATGTTCTACAAACAGTAATTACCCTGAATGACTTTAAAGATGTATATTTTATTTTTTTACTTTTGCTTTTGTTTCCATTCAACTTCCAGAAATCGTAATTTTCGTAAATTATTCATAGTTGCTTTTTTAATTACATATTTAAAATGCTTACCCAACACAGAAAAGAGTGCTAGAGTTAGTCTTATAAATGTAACTATGCACATCACACAGGCACACACATACAAATGAAGATATTAACAGGAATGAAATAATCTAGAGATTGATTACCAAGTGAGAAGAGTAATAAGAGTCAGAGAGGTAGCTCATAAGCATAATCCAAGTCAGCAAGAGCCACTGAAAGGATTAACTGCATGGAGAAAGACACCTGGGACGCCAATCACTGGAGCAAAACCAAAAACTATGGTACTATACCAAAGTAAGATAAGATAAGATAAAGTCGCTCAGTCGTGCCCGACTCTTTGCGACCCGTGGACTGTAGCCCACCAAGCTCCTCCGTCCATGGGATTCTCCAGGCAAGATACTATACCAAAGTACCTATAACAAAAAACAAAGCCAACAAAACCAAAACAAAAAAAAGGCAAAGAAAGAACCTGTGTCTTATTGCCATGATTACCCCAGGAAGCCAAATTAGAAATTCTCAAACTGTTAATTTTTTTTCAGATTAAAATGGAAAGAAAATCCAGATTATTACAAAATAAAGTATGGTTTTATTTCCTCTACTATGACTAAAATTGTATTATGACCTAGTCAGATTTAACTAAACTGACTCTGTATTGCCCAAGCAGTTAAAATTAGCAAAAACTAACAGCACACAAATTTTCAGATTAAAGAAAATTCAGATTTCATGAGGTAGGAACTATCCTTAGAAACACCAGAGGAATGTGAAAGGTAATAAAGTTCATTTAAGAATTTAAATGTATCTTAACTCATAGAACAATATAGCCATGAAGAAAAAAATGAACTGAATTGCTGTAAGTTATATTAAAGTATGACAAAAACTACCATCTCAATCTAAATAAGGTTTGAACATTTTATATATAAAAGTAACATTAACTAAGCCAAGTTTCCAGTAATATCTGATGAATATTACTCTTAAAATATTAAATATGAATGACTTTAATTAAAATCTATAGATTCTCTATTCTCTTCATCTATGTAAAGGGCATACTGTGTGATGAGCATGGAGAGAGCCTGGGACTGGAAAAATTAAAATTAACTTAAATATCAATATATGGTACTGGGAGATGGGAGGGAGGTTCAAGAGGGGTGGATATATGTACAATTACGGCTGATTCATGTTGATGTATGGCAGAAACAACACAATGTAAAACAATTATCTTCCAATTAAAATTAAATAAATTTTAAAAAGATACAATTACTGAGGTTTTTTTATGTGCATAAGCCTTTTTCTGGGATTTTTATTCCTTTCTGTTGGTTGTTTCGTCTAGCCCTACACTAATAATAAAATAAAACCAACACAACATTGTAAAGCAATTATTTCTCAATTAAAAATTAAAAAATATATTTTTTAAAGATATGGTACTTACACACTAAGAATCATGAATTGACTAAGATATACAGACTAAATATAAATGATTGAGAAGTCCTCATTCCAGAGAAAAACAGGAGATCATTTTAGATAAAAGCAAGTTAAAGTTGGGGCTTCCCTGGTGGCTCAGACGGTAAAGAATCTGCCTGTAATGTGGAAGATTTGGGTTGGGAAGATCCCCTGGAGAAGGAAATGGCAACTCATTCTAGTAGTCTTACCTGGAGAATCCCATGGACAGAGGAGCCTGGCAGGCTACAGTCCATGAGGCCACAAAGAGTTGGACACGACTGAGTGATTAATGTAACATAAATTAAAGTTAAGCAAGATGGCACGAAACTAAGTGAATGCTTTAGGAAGGAGAACTAAGTTATCCAAAACTGTGAATAACGTTAGGAAGGAGAACTAAGTTATCCAAAACTGTGAATAACTGAAATGAAGATTAAAAAGGCCGAGGTAAGGTGTGGAAGGCCTTAGACCATGTTTTAGACTCGGGATTTACCCTTGTAACAAACGAGAATCTCTGGACAAATTTAAGTACAACATGAACAAATTCTTTAGACAACTAGATGGCAACTGGAGACATTCAAACTACTGATGATTCTGGTTACTGTAACAGACTAAGAGGGAGTTAATGAAGGCATATAACCTCTATTTCTATCCATTTAATCCTCAAAGCAATTCTATGAGGTAGAAACAATTACTACTCTCAGTTCATAAATGAAGAAACTAAGACACAGAGATCACTGCAGATGGTAACTGCAGCGATGAAATTAAAAGATGCTTACTCCTTGGAAGAAAAGCTATGACCAACCTAGACAGCATATTAAAAAGCAGAGACATTACTTTGCCAACAAAGGTCCATCTTGTCAAAGCTATGGTTTTTCCAGTAGTCATGTATGGATGTGAGAGTTGGACTATAAAGAAAGCTGAGCACCAAAGAATTGATGCTTTTGAACTGTGGTGTTGGAGAAGATTCTTGAGAGTCCCTTAGACAGCAAGGAGATCCAATCAGTCCATCCTAAAGGAGATCAGTCCTGAATATTCACTGGAAGGATTGAAGCTCCAAAATTTTGGCCACCTGATGCAAAAAAACTGACTCACTAGAAAAGACTGATGCTGGGAAAGATTGAAGGCAGGAGGAGAAGGGGATGACAGAGAACGAGATGGTTGCATGGCATCACTGACTCAGTGGAAATAAATTTGAGCAAGCTCTGGGAGATGGTAGAGGACAGGGAAGACTGATGTGCTGCACTCCATGGGGTCGCAAAGAGCTGGACACAACTGAGGGACTGAACTGAACTGAAGGCACAGAGATTATATAACTTACTCAAAGGCAAAACAATAACTGTTGGCAGAGAATTTGAACCCAAATAATTTGGGCCCCAGACACAAGCATTTTAACCACTGTTCTGCCACTGATAGGAACTAGAGTAAAAACAAAAGCTTTAAGAAGGAATGTTCGTCACCAATGTTATTAAATGCTGAAACAAGACCAAAAATGAAGACCACTTAGAAAATTAAAATGCCTTTGAATTTAGCAATTCAGAATTTATCAGTGACTTCTTCAATTAAAACAATAATTTTGCCTTTGTAATCAACCACCAAACACAAATTCAATTTCCTCAAGGTCCAATCACCAAACACTATTAATAAGGTCCAAAACATTATATAAAAAGTCACAAAATTGAAAAGAAGGTTCAACGAGCCTGAAAATATGCACTCTCAATATTTAAAGTTACAAAATCATCTCTGAAAACAAACTGGTTTTAAATCAAAGAATTTGACATATACTAGTAAAGCAAACTAACATTTTATATTATGCTAATACAAAAATATATAATAAAACTATTTTTAATTGACATAGTGTCTCCACAGGTCTTTAAAATATTTCAAGCACAACTGCACATAGATCATCCAAAAGGCAAAGACAAATAATATGCACTGCCTGACTAGGTAATGTGTGAGATAGTAGTTGGTTATGTCATAACAACATATATTAGTTTCTTCAGACATAAATATCATAACATATAAAAATTAAAAGTTCAGTTTTGCCAAAAGTATCATTAGCAAGCAAAACACACACACACACACACACACACACACACACAAAATACCTGAAAGAAAAAGCCTGTAATCTATATAAAAAATCTGATAAAATAATTTTTAAAAAAAGAGGAAACATCTCAATAAGGAGGCACAAGATATGGAAAGACAACACATGGGTAAGAAAATCCAGATGGCTAATCAATATATGAATAAATATTCAACCGCAGTCACAAAATAAAATATAAATGTCAATTTCTATCAAGCAAATTGTCAAAAACTTACACAATAACATAACATACACAATTATGTATACTGGAAATGATACAATAATATATATTAAAATATAAATATAGTTTGGTCTAGCAAACTCAATTTGGGATAGAAATCAAACAAAACAACATGAATTTCCATTTATAGATAAGTACTAATAAATTGTGGTTTATTTTATTGTACTATTTTATTGCTACTTAAAAGACTGGTTTAGTTCTATATTTACTGAAAAAGTCCATTATGTGTTTTCAAGTTAAAAAAAAAAACAAACAAGGGACGTTTCAGAGTAAAGCCAAAATAGCTATGAAACAGAGAGAGGGAGGAAGCCAGCCAATATGCCCTGAATATTTTGTTTGCACTTAGAAGAAAGAAGTATGCTGTTTATACACTAATTGACTATGTCTGTTACCTCAAATGGAAGGGGTTTTCAGGAAGCAGGGTGAAAATAACATTTCTCTGTACACTTATTAAGCAATTAAAAACTACATATATTGCATTAATACTTAAAAAAACAATCTGTTAAATTAACAAATATGCTCTAATCCAATATGCCAGTATCTCCAAAATAAAAGGCTATCTGTATATGCCAAACATTTATCAATTGATGGTTTTTGTTTTTCCCAGAATTGTATGTGTATGTATGTATAATGTATGTATACAGTTTCTTCATGAACATGTTTACATTTTGTATTTATTTTTAACTACGTTAGAAAATATGTTATGCAAAATAGCACATTATAAAGTATCTTTTTTTATCTTACTTATGTAATGTTACAATCCTCCAAACAATCATAAATTGTGATGTTTTAGGTCAAATAATTCTGCACAGAATTCTGCCACAAAAGGACTTCCCATCTTCCTGAGAATGCTCACAAAGCATCTCTTCTCTTCTGGAAAGCCTTACTCTTTTTTTCCCTACTTGCTTAAACCTACCCATTCTTTTACAAAGCCATTGGCTTTACTGGCTACCATTTTTTCTTTTTTTTTTTTTTTTACCATTATCTTATTGGGTAATCCTATACTAACAGTTCCCATTATCTGATAATTTTCAGAAAACTAATTATTTCTCATAACAGATTTCTGTGGCTTTCTGGTCATAATGATGGTGAGTTGGGAGGGACAAAGGAGGAAGGAAGAAGGGAAAGTGAAGGAAGGTAAGAGGGAGGGAAAAAAGATAAAAAGGAAGGAAGAAAGTGAAAAAGAAAAGGAAAGCAAAAGAAAGGTACTTGCTCAGTAAGGCACACTTTAATTATATCAATAACAAAGTGCCAAATCATTTTCAGTTGAAAACACAGGGATTTATATCCACACTGCATATTATTCTAATTAGTTCTTTTGATCTATATAATCATTCGAAGACAAAGAACTGTTGAACTCAATGTAAACCCTCCCATTCTGAGACATTTGCAAGAAAGAGCAGCAGAATTAAAGTCCATCAGGCAACTAAATATAATCGACAACAGAGTTCATAAAGAGTGATGGTCTCCTGTTAAAGCCAGCTGGGAAAACGGGCAGATTGAGTGAAAGATTTCAAGTTAAATTTCCATTTCTTTAGTTGAAATTGCACTTTTTATGAATATTCCTATAATCCTGGGGATTCAGGGGAACCAAAGTAGTGTTTAGTCAAATACTATCTGATGTATCTTTTTTCAAAAGTGAGATACTAAGAAATATGTATGTGCAAAATACATTTCTAAGGTTTTTGATTTTGTTTTTTAAATTGTATGATGGGGCGCATATGCAGGCACTCCGTATCAACTCTAAAACAGAGTCCAATGCTGTACAAGTGTTACAAAATATATTTTAGGAAGTTACTCTCTCTTTCTCAGTATGTTTCCATAGGGCAAAAAAGTTTTATGTGGGACAACTTTATGACTTCATTCTCAACAGAAATATGCCCTCTCAAAGTTAACAAGCATTGATCTTTAGACCAGTGAGCCTATAAAATCAGCTCTAATAATACATATCTAAAGTGACAATAAAAAGTAGGATACTTTCTGGTTACATGTAATAGGTAAGGTCTATGTAATTACTAAAGAGAGCTGTCCTGATTTACTGACAAGTCATTTCTGATCAAGAGTTACTAGGAAAAAAAAGGAGAGGGGAGGACAATGGAGAAAAAAATTAACTTGAAAGGATAAAAATACTGCTTTAAAGATATACTAGAACTAAATGATTTGTGTATCACAGTTAACAGAAAATGTAAAGGGGTAATAGTCATGTTACTAAAAAAAAATTTAACTGATTTATTTTGAAAACAGATTCCTGTAATAGAATTCAGTGCTTGGTCACCCTTCCCCTATATTCCTATCCTAAACTTTGGTTTCTTTTTAATGAAAAAAAGGAGTCAGCAAAACAAAATGCCACCATTAAATCATTCTGCAACATTTTGTGTCAAAAATGTAATGGGAAATGCACACATCAAGGGAAAGGTTACTGTTCTTCCAGAACATCTTTTCACTTGGTTCACGGCTCATCCTTCTACATAACCGTGCAGGCACTACTGACGGTTTTCTCTCTCAGTTTAATGTGGCATTTGAAGGATTATGGCATTTTCAGAAACCACAGTGCAGTGATTTTAGTGGTTATCTGACTGAAAGTGAAACTGCGACTCAGAATAACTGCCTTGTTTATGTGCAGTGGTAAAAGTCAGCTACCAACTCTTTTCACATTATCAACCTAATTCTTGATTGTGTATTTTCTTAATAATACATGAGGTCAGTCTAGAAACTAACGCCAGAATTAGAGAAAACTCCATTTAAATGGGAGCCTGCTGTACACAGGTATACTATATTTAATTTTAAACACTATTAACTGCATTGTTATAGAAAGAGTTAATTCAGAAATTGGTAATCTTAACTCATTTCAGTTTGGGATAAATGTAACTGAAACTGTTTCACAAAAAGGGTTAAAATAAACAATTAAAGGGAATATTCTTAGAAATTAAAATGAAAAGAAACCATACATACCTGTAAATTAATTAAGAACTATAAAGTTATAATAAATGAGAAATGCTATAAATATTTTAATCTACACATATCTGAATAGATTACTTATATTAATATATTTAAAGTATATTTTAAAAGCTCAGTATATAAAATTTTATTTTGAAACAGTTTCTACTATAAACTGTTTCTCACAAACTATTTCTACATCTCAATTAGTAAAAAATGAAAAGTGACTGCCTTAAAATTAACTCATATGCTTCTGGTAAGCTATGACTTATAAAATGTATAATTGACAACAAAATTAGAAAAACAATATGGATTAATACAATAAAAAATAGCACTGTTGGTGGGAGGTTTGTGCTGTAAATTGTTAAAAATCCCAGACTGCTGGGTATTTTTCATTTCTGAATTTCCTTCTCTTCTTTAGTTTATGATATAATGAAATCACAGAATGTGAAAATTAAAAGGTATCTTCAAATATATCTAATACATTGCTTAGTTTATGAATGAGATAGATGGTTTCCAGAAAAGTTGTCTGCATTCTCAAGGTGACAGTCTTCAAACTCTCAGTTTTAGTCCTATGCCCTCCACCATCATTTTGCCTGGTTAGTTATCTAATGAAGTTTTCGAGGTTCATTTTTTGAGCCTATTAAGATAAACATTCAATGCACTATCACTGCCAAAGAGAGACTGTCCTTAATAAGCAAGAAAATTATATTCCTGGTTTTCGTAATTAACAATTTCTTCATATATGTTAACAGCATTATGTGGAAAATTAGAGCTGTAATAATGACATATACCACATCTAAATAATAAGTGAATAGGGTGAAATTAAGGGAAAAATGAGGTTTGATAACTTACTTTTATCCTTATTCAAAAAATAGAGACAGAAATATGAAAACATTTGTTCAAATACAACAATGTTATAACTAATACACACAAATTCACACATGTACATTTTAAAACCTGAACAAGATCACCCTAAGATTAAAGAATTCTGAGGTTATGTATTTCTGAGATTTAAGTCTCAGTTTTATGCATGCTAAAGAATCAACTAAATGATGCAAAACTTCCCCAGTGGGGAACAAATTAACATTTATTTTATGAAGATTCTGAAATAACAATGTTCTTATTTGCTCACTGAATTTCAAAGGACCACAATTCTTTGTCTACTAACTTGTATTGTCTACTCATTTAAATAATCTCTCTTCTCAAAAACAAAACCCTCAGATCATAGGTAATTAAGAGGCTGACTACAACAGAGGTAAATCTGTTTTTCAAATTTAATCTACCAAATGCAAATATACTGCACTTGTGATCTTCCCCTCTGCCACAATTGGTGGTTAACACAAATACTCACCTCTCTAAAATTTCACATCATTGTGCCTATAAATTCAAGATTTCTTCAGTCTATTATTAGAATGATGCTGTTGTATTCTTCAAGACAACAGAGGGACTACAAAAGCATTTAGTAAACAGATGACCACAATTAAAATCACGAGTAATCAGAAAGATAAACATAAGATGCACCACACATTTTCACAAACAGCAACTTCAACTAATACATGTAACATTATGTATGTGATTTAAGTATGTACACATATGCCATTTTAATGTGTATACAGATAACATAAATACAATGTAAATATATTCATATACCCTTCAACCTGAAAGTTATTTGTAAAAGATTTGTAACTTGCCCATGAGAAAAGGATAAGAGTATATTTCCTTAAAAACAAAGTCCCAGAGATAAACATCTACAAAGGTCACATTTATTGAGTCCTATGCCTTTCATTTAATATAAAATACAAATGAAGAATAACGGCATCTAAAGTTAAAAACAAAAAGTAGTAATTTTAATAAATCCTTTTAATATCAAAGAAAACCAAATAGTATAGTTGGAAGAATAAAGATTACAGCACTACAGTCTCAAAGAACATCAAATTTAATTAAAAAAAAAAAAAAAAAACACCAAAATTCAAAACATCAGATATGATCCCAAAAGGGATGTCATCATTTAGCCTGAAACAAATACATTTATCAAAGGCAAGTTTTATTCTACCAGGGAGCTGAAATGTAGATTTATGTTGAGTCTGTATGAGCTAAGAGCACAGACTGTTTGAATCTGAGTATCAGTTTCACTACTTTCTTTTGGGAAGTTATTTATGCCTTAGTTGCCCCATCAATTCAATGGAAGCAATACTACTGTCACCTTATAGGGTAGCTGTAAGGACTGAATGATTCAATGTGTACATATATATATATATATATATATATGGTATTTGGTCCATATAAGCATTATATAAATAGTTTATTACAGTTGTTTGCATATATAGAGTATTTACAATTCCCTAATTACTATGCCAAGCCATTTACTTCTATTTATCTCACTTAATCCTCCAACAACCTCTGGGTTAGGTACTATTGACTATGGTTATTTTACAGATAAAGAAACTAAACCACAGAGAACATAAAGGCAGAATTCCTAAATAACAGAAACAGGTTTTAAATCAGGTGGCTGGCTATAAATACCCATTTTTAATTGTTCATTATATAAAGCTGTTTCCCAAAATGTAGAAAGACTCTGAAATTTAATAACTTAGGCTTTTCATATAAATTTAGCAGGTTTGCTTTAAAAATATCCAATGTAAAATATCATGCTGAAGAAGGAATAAAATGGGATAAGTTTTTCACATACAAGATTCACTTGAATTAGAAGTATCTATTTCATTAAATTCTTTTGTTAAAGAAGAAACATATTCAATGACAGGTGTTCAAGATGGTATGGCAGGCTTTATTTAGGACCATCATGATAGATTTAGGAGCCACTGCATCGGGACTTTATGCTGGGGCAGAAAGACTGGGCCAAACTCTGAATACAGTATGGCCAAGAGGGAGTTTATAGAAAAAGTGCATGGTGGCGATCAATGGATAGAAAATTAATAAGCAGAAATATCAGTGCTAAGGGGGTTTTGGCTAAACTGACCTGAAAGAATTTTTTCTTAAGATATGCCTGGGTGATCAGAATGGTAGAGACTGAGGAACCGGGTCAGATACCTAGGGTGATCAGACATCAAGGGTGAGAGGTTCTGCTTAAACTGACTGAGCAGGGTTCCTGCTAAAACTGGACATTATAAGGAAACATACAGGTGAACATTGGAGAAAGTTCAGTAACCTGACTAAAGTTTGGTCCACCAAAGAATCTTTATTGCCTTTAGCACATTAAAAAATTTTTTTGAAGAAAAAACAACAAAAACTAATTTTATTTAATCAAACATGTGTAGAATAATATTAAGATTAAAAAATGGATTAGGAAATGAATAGGCTATGAGGAACAAGTGACAAGAGAATATTTGCAGTGGTTTTCTGAGGGTGAGGGTGAGCATGGGATATGGGATACATGGTATATGGAATCTTCCCCCAACCAGGGATCAAACCCATGACCCCTGCATTTGGAGTGCAGAGTCTTAACCACTGGACCACTGGGGAAGCCTATAAGAGTAATATGAAGATGAAAGGGATCAGGAAAGTAACAGGCTATGAAGAACCAGTGACAAGAGAACATTTGCAGTGGTTGTCTGAGGGTAGGGTGGGAGCTAGGATTGACAGTACATAGACAGAGCACTTTTTGAGGTAATGGAAAATTCTCTAAAATGGGACTATAGCTGAACAGTTCTATAAATTTATTAAAAATTGTAACAGTCTACATATAAAATGGCTGAATTTGTACAGTATGAAAATGAAATCTCAATATAGTTATTTTTAAAAAGAAAAAATATTTGCTCTTTATCAAAGGAAGTAGGCTATACCAAGGGAACTGACTTATTTTCCAGTCTCTTTAGCTAAATGAGAGAAAAGGCAACAAGAATGACTTCCACTCTAAGAGACTTAATCAAAAAATATATATATTCTACATAGTTACAGGATAGTCTAGAAAGAGATTCTGAAAGTATATGTTTGCAGGAGAGCCTGTGCTGCTGCTGTTGCTAAGTCACTTCAGTCGTGTCTGACTCTGTGCGACCCCATAGACGGCAGCCCACCAAGCTCCACCATCCCTGGGATTCTCCTGTGAGGGAACGTAATTTAGTATAGATTTGGGAACTTGTAACATCACATGACTTCCCTGGTGGCTCAGATGGTAAGGCGACTACCTACAATGCGGGAGACCTGGGTTCAATCCCTGGGTCGGGAAGATCTCCTGGAGAAGGAATTGGCAACCCACTCCAGTATTCTTGCCTGGAAATCCCATGGAGGAGGAGCCTGGTAGGCTACAGTCCGTGGGGTCGCAAAGAGTCGGACACAACTGAGTGACTTCACTCACTCACTCAATCAACATCATATATGATTATCAGAGGTAGTCTGTTAGAGCTCAGAGATGATATAGCCTGAGATCTTTTCTATTCAAATAAAAAAACAGAGACCCTCTGAGATTCAGCAGCTTGCTAGAATTGGTAAGAGACAAGCGTGGACTAACTGAGGTCTCCTAATTCTCAGTGAGTAATCAGAGTCAATCAGAAACTCTTATTTACCTATCCTTTTTGTTGTTGTTTGCTACAAGAATATACTATGTTAAAGTTTGTCTTCAATAAGTAAAAATGAAAAAACAAATCAAGACCTAAAGAAAAGTCTTTGCTCTCAAAGAGATGACACTATTTCAGTGTATAAGGCTGAAATGCATACAGACTTGGCAGTGCATCAGTAAATAATTTAACAAAATTTACTCTAACTTCCTGTGCCATATTGTAGAAGACTATGAGAATCATCATGAATAAATGGAAGGCCTCACTTAATCTAGTCAAAAAAGTAATTCACTGATAATTTCCAAGGAACTGGATAATAGCATGATGTGGGATTTTATGTGGATCCCAAGGTCAATCAAAGTAAGAAAAACATCATTATGGGATCATAAACGTCTGGAAGGATACATGAAAGAAGTAAATACTGACCAAGTCTTAGAAGAAAGAAGAGAATATGATCTGAAATAGTATAGGAAGCAGGAAAGTCTCAAGCAAACAGTTGTAGTGCCCATCCAAAAGATAAGCATACTCAAGAAAAGCAGCAACTGACAACTGAAATAAAATCAATAAATTGCTTGAAAAACATAGCTTACCATAACTAGGGTAAGACAAAAGAAAAAGTTTTCAATAGCTCTATTATCTAAATATTTTTAAAATTGAGAGACTTCCCTGGTGGTCTAGTGGTTAAGACCCTGTCCTTCCAATGGAGTGGGTGTGGGTTCAATCTCTAGTTGGGTTACTAGGACCCTCACATGCTCATGGGGCAGTCAAGAAATAAAAAGTAATAATAAGTAAAGATTTTTTAATATGAAATTAATTACCAAAAACCTCCCAACAAAGAAAATTCTAGTCCAGAATGGGAGCAAATAATAGCAAATGAAACAACTGAAAAAGGATTAATCTCCAAAATACACAAGCAGCTCATTCAACTCAATACCAGAAAAACAAACAACCCAATTAAAAAGTGGGCAGAAGACCTAACCAGACATTTCTCCAAGGAAGATATACAGATGGCCAATAAAAACATGAAAAGATACTTAACACTGCTCATTATTATAGAAATGCAAATCAATATACAATGAGGTATATCACCTCCTACCAATCAGAATGGCCACCATCAAAAAAACCTACAAACAATAAATGCTAGAGAGGGTGCAGAGAAAACGGAACCTTCTTGTACTATTGGTGGGAATGTAAATTGATACAGCCATATCAATGTAAATTGATATGAATACAGTATAGAGACTCCCTAAAAAACTAGGAATAAACTATCATATGGCCCAACAATCACACTACTGGGCATATACCCTGAGGAAACCATAATTGGAAAAGGCACATACACTCCAATGTTCACTGCAGCACTATTTACAATAATTAGGACATGGAAACAAACTAGATGTCCATCAACAGATGAATGGATAAATAAGCTGTAATACATATATACAATAGAGTATTAGTCATAAAAAGGAACACATCAGTTCTAAAGAAAAGGATGAACCTAGAGCCTATTATAAAGAGTGAAATAAGTCAGAAAAACAAATATTGTATATTAACATATATATATATGGAATATATATATGGAATCTAGAAAGAGAGTACTGATGAACCTATCTGCAACTCAGCAGTGGAGACACAGACCTCAAGAAGAGACTTGTGGCCACAGTTGAAGAAGGAGGCGGGGGATGAACTGAGAGAGTAGCACCAAAACATGTACCTTACCATATGCAAAACAGACAGCCAGTGGGAATTTGCTGCGTGACACAGAGCACTCAAACCCAGGTTCTGTGACAATGAAGCGGGTGAGATGGGATGGAAGGTGGGAGGGAGGTTCAAGAAGGAGGGGACATGGGACGTATGTACAGCTATTGTTGATTCATGTTGATGTATGGCAGAAACCAACTATTCTCAAATTAAAATTAAATTAAAAAAGAAAGAAAGAAAGAAAACTCTGGTCCAGATGGTTATATTTGAAGAATTCAATGAAAATTCAATGAAGAAATAAAATCAATCAATAAATACTTTAAAAAAACAGAATACTTTCTAACATCTTCTAGAAGGCCAGTATAGCCTGAAAAACAAAATCTGATAAAGACTTAAGAAATTGTAAGAATAATATTTACATGAATAGACACACAAAACCCTTATCAAAATACTAGCAAATAAAATCCAAATATATAGCCCAGGAGGGCCTTATCCCAGGATTGTAAAGTTGATACAACTTTTGAGGTCTCCATCTGTGAAGGATGGAAAAACTAGACTGAAACACTGCTTGTGCACCTACTTGTGCCAAGATCTCCTTATTGAGAGGTCTTAACACTTCTTGCCCAGAGAAGGCAATGGCACCCCACTCCAGTACTCTTGCCTGGAGAGTCCCATGGACGGAGGAGCCTGGTGGGCTGCAGTATATGGGGCTGCTAAGAATCGGACAGGACTGAGCGATTTCACTTTCACTTTTCACTTTCATGCACCGGAGAAGGAAATGGCAACTGACTCCAGTGTTCTTGCCTGGAGAATCCCAGGGACAGGGGAGCCTGGTGGGCTGCCGTCTATGGGGTCACACAGAGTCGGGACAGGACTGAAGTGACTTAGCAGCAGCAGCAGCAACACTTCTCACCACTGACTCTATTTTTTAATTTCCTAGCCCTTTCCCTTCTTTTTCACTCCAGTCCGAAGGGTCCATTAAATAGCAAAAGCCTTCTGATTTTAACCATAATGTTCAGCTTGGCTTCTGATCCTGACTGCCTCAACACCTGGCAGCTCTCAACACCTGCATAAACAGGTTTTAAATCTTATTTAAAAATTCTTATACAATAGCATCAGAAACATTAAATACTTAGGAATATATTTAATAATAAACAAGTAAGACTTCTACAATGCAAACTATAAAAACATTGATAAAAAAATAATGGATATCTGAAAATCTGAACTAATGTAAAGATATACCTAGTTCATGCATCAGGAAACAATTCTGTTAATGCTTCCCAATATTAATGCTCCCCAAATTCATCCACATATTCAACACAAAACTTATCAAAATCCCAATAGGCTTCTTTTGAAACTCTGTGGTGAAATATATGTAAGATTTACCATTTTAACCATTTTTAAGTGTACATTTCAGACACATTAAGTATATTCACACTGTTGTGCAAGCATCACCACCATTTATCATTTTACACAATTTAAACTCAGTACCTATTCAAACACTAACTCCCCAGTCACCCTGCTCCTGGCAACCACGATCCCACTTTCTGTCTCTATGAATTTGACTACTCTTAAATATCCCATATTAAGTAGAATCATATAACATTTGTCCTTTTTTGACTGGCTTATTTCAGTCAGCATTAAAGTCTTCAGTGTTCATTCATGTTATAGCATGTATCAGAATTTCCTTCCTTTTTATTGTTGGAATATATCCTGAGGGCTTCCCTGGTGGCTCAGTGGTAAAGAATCCACCAGCCAAGGCAGGAGACGTAGGTTCGATCCCTGGATCAGGAAGATCCCCTGGAGAAGGAAATGGCAACCCACTTCAGTCTTCTTGACTGGGAAACACCATGAACAGAGAAGCCTGTTGGGCTAGAGTCCACGGCGTTGCAAAAAGTGGGACATGACTTAGTGACTAAACAACAACATGTATATATCACATTTTGTTTATCCATTCATCTGTTAATGGACACTTGGTTTGTTTCCACCATTTGACTACTACTAATAATGCTGCCAGGCTTCCCTGGTAGCTCAGCTGGTGAAGAAGCTGCCTGCAATGCAGGAGACTCGTTCAATTTCTGGGTCGGGAAGATACCCTAGAGAAGGCATAGACTACCCACTCAGTATTCCTGGGCTTTGCTGGTGGCTCAGTCGGTAAATAATCCACCTGCAACTCGGGAGACCTGGGTTGGGAAGATCCCCTGGAGGAGGCATGGCAACACACTCCAGTATTCTTGCCTTGAGAATACCCATGGACAGAGGAGCCTGGTGGGCTGCAGTCCATGGGGTCACAAGGAGTCAGACACGACTGAGAGACTAAGCACACAGCAATAATGGTGCCATGAATATGAATGTGCAATATCTCTTTAAGCTCCTGCTTTCAATTCTTTGGGGGTATTTACTCTCTAGAAGTGAAAGTTCTTTTTCTCCACATCCTCCTCCAAACTTGCTATTTTCTATTTTTGTTTGTTTAATAACAGTCATTCTCATGTGTTTGAAGCAGTATTTCATTGTGGTTTTGCTTTGAATTTCACTAATGATTAATGTATAGCATCTTTTCATATGTTTAATAATGTAGAATTTCTTTGGAGAAATGTCTGTTCAAATCTTTTGCTCATTTTTAATCAGTTTTTTCCATTGTTGTAAATGATTTGTTGTTCTTTTTACACTCTTGATATCAATCTCTCATTGGATGCATGATTTGCAAATATTTTCTCACACTTTGTTGGTTGCCTTTTCACTGTTGGTAGTTTCCTTTAACACAGATATTTCTAATTTTGAATGAAGTCTAACTTATATATTTCTGTTGTTGTTGTTGGCCTGTGCATTTTTTGGTATCATATCCATGCTTTCTTCCTTTTAATAAAAATGGAAAGCTCTTTCTGACACTCTGAAAATGCAAAGGATCCCAAATAACAAATGAGCTTACAAGAAGACCTCAATAATCCAGACATATTAGTACTGGCCTAGAAATATGTACATAGCTTGATGGAACAGAATACAAAGTCTAGAAACTGACCTTCATTTAAAAAGTCAATTAATATTTAACAATGAAACCAAAGCAACTTAATTTAGAAAGGAAATGCATGCTAGAAATTTGTTAGAAAATTGGTGCTAGAAAACTAGAAATCCACATGGGATAATAACAAACCTTCCTTAACTATATCTGAAGTTAAACAAAAATTAACTTTGGATGAACCACACAATCTCAGTATAAAAGATAATTCATAAAGCTTTTAGAGGAACACAAACATAATTTTTGTGACCTGGACCTAAGCAAAGACTTCTTAGATAGGACACAAAGGCATTAATCATAAAATAAAAAGTTGCTAAATTGAACTTAGTAAAATTAGTAATTTCTGCTCTCTAATACCATTAAAAAATAAATAAGCAGGCCATAGATAAAGATTGTATGTTTGAAAAACATGTATTTGCAAATTAGAGTATATTAAAAACTCAATAAACTCAATACTAAACATACTACCCAATTTTTTTTTAATGAGCAAAAGAATTATCTCACAAAGGAAGATATACAAACAACCAGTGAGCATATAAAAATGTGTTCAACATTATTATACATCAGAGTAATGCAAACTAAAACCACAGTGCCATTCCCTCACACATTCATTAAAATGGCTGAAATCAAATAAAAACTAAACATGCCATTTATATGTTCTACAAGAGGTAACTTCTAGGGGAAAAAAATACAATGGTTGCCTTTGAGAAAAGGGAATGACTAGGAAAGGGCACAGCTCTTGAGAGTGATAAAAACTGTTCTACATCTTACTAGCAATGGGGGTTACATAAGTTCATCATAAAAAATTTTGTTACATGCTTTTCTTAAAATTCACCAATTTATTCATTTAACATTTATGCACTTCACTGTTTGCAATTTTAACCACACACACACACACGTACACAAGCAACTACTGAACTTAATAGATTTCTCTTTTGCAGTGGTCGGGGCTGGCAGTTCCGAAGCTACTTCTTATATATTCTAAGCTTGAGCAAATAGGAAAATATATTATCCTGAAACCTAAACTGGATAGGACAATTTATGAATACATTTTAATACTTCTATGAAATATTTCTGTGAAATATTTGTATTTTTATAGAAATGTTTCTATGAAACTGTTTCGTTTCATCATTAATTCAGAATTTACAACTTTGGGAAGCTTAATTATTGTTTCTCTAAGTAGTTTACAGAGTCTGGATTTAAAAACACTGAACAAAGCACACATAACTAGACTTCTATACAGATACAGCCATTTTTCTTACTTGAATTTTAATGTTTGTTGTTTACATAAAATTATTAAGATCATATTTTGTCAAAATACCTATTTAAAAAAATATATCAGATAGGGTGACACATAATGAAACTTTAAATAGTTGCAATGTTTCTATTTTTCCTACTTATCTTTGATTAAAGTGAAAGTCGCCCAGTCGTGTCCGACTCTTTGCGACTCCATGGACTCCTAGCCTACTAGGCTCCTCTGTCCATGGAATTTTCCAGGCAAGAATACTGGGGTGGGTTGCCATTTCCTTCTCCAATCTTTGATTTAAAATATAAAGAAAAATATCTTTGTTAGTCAGTGCTCAGGCTGATTTCTTTATACATTCTAGCATTATTCATATATTAAATGCTGGCATTCTTATAGAGTTTTAATTCTGGTATTAAGCTGATTGAATTAGGCTTTTTAAAATTTATTTAAGTTAATACAAATAAGTAACCAGGTTTCAAAAATTATAATAAACTTTCAAAACTAAAGTAGACCTCACTAGGGTTTTTTTTTAACATCAAATAGCTTAAAAATCAATTGTTAAACAAAATGAAAATTTAGAAATATTTTCTCAAAATATGGTTATAATGATGTTAAACTCTCCAGAATATGACAGAAATACGTTTCTGAATTCTATTCAATTTTAATTTTACTTACACATTAGGTGATGTCGTTTGGTATTCATATCAGAATTCAATGAAAATCTGTTTCTATAAACTATTTCTTATTATGGTTATTCAAAAAGTAAATGTAAAAGTTTTTTAAGCAGTTAAAAAACCTAAGAAAAGGAAGTTTCAAGTCATAATTATACTTCTGTTTAAATTTTCAAATAATTTCTACTGCTTCATTAGTTTGTTATTTAGAACGCTACACTTCCCTTTCCTTTTGATGCGATTCTTGTTAAAGAACAGCACATTTCCTCAGGCTGTGAGTTACAGGAAGTCTATATGTCTTTCAACATCTTGATATGCTACTTTATCTTTGCCTTTTATGTAAAATTAGATTTTTATATCAGATTTTTTGATAATATTTTAAGCCTATTTTATATTAAAAATAAAAATTAGGAAGATTTAATATCTGGCCAGTGATTCTGTAACACAACCTCCTGTGAAGTGTGTAAGCCATTAACTACCACAGGGAGGCGCTCTTTGCTCAGTGACTTGGAGTAAGAACAGCAGAGCTATAAGGACCTGTAAAACAGAGATGTGCCTTCTAGATGGCCATACTTGCAAGAGAGAAAAGTCAAGGAATATTACAGCACTAACAGCAGTGAACTTCAAGCAGAGATATATCACACAGGACATAAGGGTGACATGAGGCGATACATTTTACTACACATAATTGAAAGAAATATTAGCCTCCAAGCTTTGGAAACAATCCTTTAGAATACAGCAATTTGTACTACACTGATCACTGACTCAGGGTTATAAAACAGAACAAAACCTATCCTTGAAACTGTTGGTGAAACTAAGGAATAGAAACAGAAGATTAGCCAGAAATGTCTTTGTGCAGGAAATGTTTTTACTAATTTGAAATTTATTAGAAGACAAGTCATTTTAAAATTTCTATTTGTTTCTAATTTATGTGTCCAAATAATATATATTTGCACCATCACTTGACATTCCTACATAAATATGCAAATTTTATCATTAAGACTGATTACTATGTGATAAACTACATAAGAAATAATAAACTGGAAAGTGTATAATCAAAATAAATCATGCTAAATATTTTAGTCAGTCAGTTCAGTCACTCAGTAGTGTCCAACTCTGTGATCCCATGGACTGCAGTATACCAGGCTTCCCTCTCCATCACCAACTCCTGGAGTTTCCTCAAACTCATGTCAACTGAGTCAGTGATGCCATCCAAACATCTCATCTTCTGTCATCCCCTTCACCTCCTGCCTTCAATCTTTCCCAGCATCAGGGTCTTTCAGATGAGTCAGTTATTCACACCAGGTGGCCAAAGTACTGGAGTTTCAGCTTCAACATCAGTCCTTTCAATGAATACTCAGGACTGATTTCCAATAGAATGGACTGGTTGGATCTCCTTGCAGTGCAAGGGACTCTCAAGAGTTTTCTCCAACACCACAGTTCAAAAGCATCAATTCTTCAGCACTCAGCCTTCTTCACAGTCCAACTCTCACATCAATACACAACTACTGGAAAAACCATAGCCTTGACTAGATGGACCTTTGTTTGCAAGGTAATGTCTCTGCTTTTTAATATGCTGTCTAGGTTGTTCATAACTTTTCTCCCAAGGAGTAAGCGTCTTTTAATTACATGGCTGTAGTCACCATCTGCAGTGATTTTGGAGCCCAAGAAAGTAAAGTCTGTCACTGTTTCCACTATTTCTCCATCTATTTGCCATGAAGTGATGGGGCCAGATGCCATGATGTTAGTTTTCTGAATGTTGAGTTTTAAGCCAACTTTTTCACTCTCCTCTTTCACTTTCACCAAGAGGCTCTTTAGTTCCTCTTCACTTTCTGCCATAAGGGTGGTGTCATCTGCATATCTGAGATTATTGATATTTCTCCTGGCAATCTTGATTCCAGCACTTCATCCAGCCCAGCGTTTCTCATGTACTCTGCATATAAGTTAAATAAGCAGGGTGACAATATACAGCCTTGACATGCTCCTTTTCCTATTCGGTACCAGTCTCTTGTTCCATGTCCAGTTCTAACTGTTGCTTCCTGTCCTGCATACAGATTTCTCAAGAGGCAGGTCAGGTGATCTGGTATTGGCATCTCTTTCAAAATTTTCCATACTTTATTGTGATCCACACAGTCAAAGGCTTGGCATAGTCAATAAAGCAGAAATAGATAGGAGGAGATACCCCACGCCCAAGGTCAGGAGCGGTGGCTGCACTTGCTGGACCAGCAGTGAGGAGATACCCCATGTCCAAGGGCAAAGCAGAAGCCCCAGAAAGAAGGTAGGAGGGGCGAATTTGCATTAGAATCAAACCCCATTCCCACCAGAGATACTCAGAGGGCTCAAACAAACTGTGTGTGCACCAGGACCCAGGGACCCCACAGAGACTGAGACAGAACTGTGTTTGAGCGTCTGCTGTGGAAGTACGGGTCGGTGGTAGTCTGCCACAAGGACAGAGGCCCTGGGTACAGCAGACTTGGGTATGGCATAAGCTCTCGTGGAGGAGGTCGCCATTAACCCCACCATAGAGCTGCCAGAACTTACACAGGACTGGGAAACAGACTCTCAGAGGGCACAACAGAAACCTGTGCACCAGGACCCAGAAGAAAGGAGCAGTGACCTCATAGGAGACTGCCCCGGTCTTGCCTGTGGGTGTCCGGGTGTCTCTGGCAGAAGCGTGGGTCAGTGGTTGCCTACTGCGGGGTTGGAGGCACTGAATGTAGCAATGGATCTTTTGAGGGAGGTCACCTCTACCTTCATTGCCTCCATCACAGTTTGGCCACAGGTAAATAGCAGGGAGGGAACAGAGTTCCACCCATCAACAGAAAATTGGATTAATGATTTACTGAGCAAGGCTCTGCCGATTAGAACAAGACCCAGTTTCCCTCTCAGTCAGTCTCTCCCACCAGGAAGCTTCCATAAGCCTCTTATCCTTATTGATCAGAGGGCAGACAGACTGAAAACCACAATCACAAAAAACGAACCCATCTAATCACATGGACCACAGCTTTGTCTAACTCAATGAAACTATGAGCCAGGCCATATAGAGCCACCCAAGACAGACAGGTCATGGTGGGGAGTTCTGACAAAATGTGGTCCATTGGAGAAGGGAATGGCAAACCAGTTCAGTATTCTTGCCTTGAGAACCCCATGAACAGTATGAAATATTTTTAGGCAATCTATCAAATGTCATCAATTATTCTTAAGAGAAATGAAACTATGTTTTATTTTTTTAAGTACTTTAAAATAATCTATTAGTATTTAAAGTCATCTTACGTTCTGTGAACATGGAGTTAACATAGAGTTACAAATAAGATCTGCTCTTTAGTCTAACAGAATCTCTGGGGAATAAAACACCCCTTACTATGACCCAGGCAATCTATAAACCTCCAAAAAGCTAAAACAGGAAAGGTAATTATAAATTGAAAAATCTGAATTATCACAGAGACCAATATTTGAAATAATTGATAAATATGAATTTGTGTTTGTGTTCTAGTAACTTAAGATATCAACAAATTGTTTTGAGGAAGGCACTCAGAAGCTAGATGTTTAAAATGTCAAACAAATAGAAGTGCTAATAACAGTTTTAACAGACCAAATAAACATCCTAACTCTGTAACCAAAATGGTTCAATACCTATATAATTTGCCATATACTCAAATAAGGAAGAGAATATAGTAAACATTTAATGGTATAGACTTAGCTATAAAAATAAAACAGCTGCACAGATCATTTCCTACCCTCAATGCTTCTAAGTAATGGCTACAATACAAGGTAAAACTAAAGATGTTATTTAAGAGGACCAATGGATTTTAAGGATCTTAGTTTTAGGAGACCTTTTTCCTCTCCTCTATCTCCCGTTAAGTAATAAAATGTGTCCCACTGAGTTTACACAGTTAAGATAAAATCTGAAGCTTAAAATTTTGGTCTTATTCCTAATTTGATAGTTTGATAAAGATGTGTAGAGAACAAAAGCCAACCTACCTCTAAAATCTATCTTTTGAAAATAAAATATGTTCAAGAAGAATAATCACTTTATTTTTACTTTTACATTAATATATCAATAAACATTTCAAATTTGTGGTTCCTAGTCCTTTACCTAAAACACAGAAAAAAACCACTGCTCTTTAGCGACATGAAAGTAATGCTCCTTTATTAAGTCTTTTAAACATTTTATCATATACTAATACTGAGTGAACAATTTGTTCTAGGAATAAATTAGAATAGTAAATGTTTTAAAATTAATTCAGCAAAGAATAATCTGCCACTACTCATATGGCAAAGTCACTCATTTGCCACGCATTTACTGAGAATTAAAGGTCCCAGGAACTGAGGAAGCAAAACCAGTAAGATATCACTAAGAGCTCAAAAGTACCTCCAACAAGGAACATTCATAGCAAAAAGATAAATATCCCCAGAGGTTTCCCTGGTAGCTCAGATGGTAAAGTGTCTGCCTGCAACGTGGGAGACCCAGGTTCAATTCCTGGGTGGGGAAGATCTTCTGGAGAAGGAAATGGCAACCCACTCCAGCACTCTTGCCTGGAAAATCCCATGGATGGAGGAGCCTGATAGGCTACAGTCCATGGGGTCACAAAGAGTTGGACACGACTGAGCGACTTCACTTTCACTTTCAATTTCCCAAAGACCTCATAATCTGAAGACAGTTTCAATTTGCCCTTTAGCATTTAATTGCACTAAATAACACAGAGGAATGTATTTTCAATTGGAAACTTTCCAGTTAAATTTTAATTAAGTTTAAAAAGTAGATGGCAAAAAAGGAAGCACTATTTTTTTAAATCAATATAATATTGTAAACTATCTTTCATCCTTAAGACACTGATAACTTTCATATTTCCCATGTTTAGAAGAAACAGTTGGTCAAATCATTTTAGGGACCATGTTTCAACAAATTCAAATTTTTTGTCTCCCTTATTGCAAGAATAATCATATACAAAAACAGGACAAGCACACTCTCTGAAAGGTAAAAAAATATGCATTAGTATTATTAATGTAACATATTTACCATCTAGAACCCTTATTTCAGAGCACACATACATGTATTCTTTGAATTACTAAGTGTTAATAATACCACTGCCCTACTATCTTATACAGAATAACTCACAAAGCTTGTAACGGAGCACAGCATGATTGTGATCATGTATAAGAGAGGAAAAAACCAAGACACAGAAATTCTACATTACTTGTTAAAGACCTGAGAACTAAAGAGGCAAAACAGAAAATAACATTTGGAACCTACTATTACAGGTAACTGACAAATTGAATGCAACTTTCTCGTGATATTAAAAAAATTATACATGTAAATTAACATATACACATTTACAAATAACTGAGAAAGCCAGGAACATCAAATAATTTTTTATATAGCCTGAATTACATAGAGAAGTGTGGTTTCAAAATCAAAGCTGCTAAACAGCCGATTCCAGTGAGTCATCTACATTAGTTCAAAGGAACCTGAGAAAATACAGTATATTCAATATAATAATAGTAATTAAATTATGACCCAAGAAGTTTGATTTTATAAAAGGACTTAATAAACCTATATAATAAGTAATATGATCAAGCACTGAAATATATCTTCAGGGGAAAAAAAGGTTAATTTAAAATGTCTTAAAAGTAAAGTTAAACAAATAGCATGTGTACATAATATTTAAGATGCAACTTAATCATAAAAGTGTGGGTTTTGGGGAGAGGGGTTTGCAAACAATGATGGTACCATTACAAAATAAAAGAGATCTTAGGGGAAATGGTAGATATTGGCTTATAAGCATACCTCTTAAAACACATGAAATTCTACATAAAATTCTTCTTTAACCCAAAAGCAATGTGCTTAAACTAATGTGTGTGTGTGTATATTAAATATAGATAAAATATATATGTGTTTTTAAAGAACAATCACATTATAACTATAAAACATTTTGTGGCAAGGCTTTATATCCAGCTTATTTTGTTCTCAGAGCATTATTAGTATATAATGTTTATAAAACATTTAATTCCCTCTTCATTACCTCTAAAATCTTTGCAGAAAATCTGATATTATCTTCTTAACAAGGCAAAACTAAGGAAGAGATTTGTATATCCATCATTTCTAGAGTAACAAAAATATCTTTACCTTCCAGAAGACTTTCACAAAAATCCGACACTGGAATGTTATAATAATGCAAGTGAGGATGAAAATTTTATAATAGGAACTGATTAAATAAACGAGAGGAAAGGCTAATAATAGATAAAAATGTTTATCACAAGAATCAAAGAAAGGTGATACCTATTTTTTCTTTTTTAAGACAACTATAAAACAATGTCCTGGAGATATTCTTGTTATAAAGTGGCTTTTAAGATGAAAATTGTATTTACTTCTTAGGTTCTTTTTTTAAATATGATCAAATAAATAAAATAAAAACCTGACAAAAACATATAGCGTCTATGGCAAAAAGGCCTGCATCAGCCTACTATCTTAAGAAAATAAATAGGAGGTAGATATTTACATAGATTTTAATAGTATAAAAAGAATAACCAGCTCTCTTAACTATTGCTTCAAAATGATTACGCCCCACAATGCCACTCTCAATTCTAGACTGAATTTTTGTTCATTATGTAAGAGTGCTTTTATGTTTTTTCTTTTATTTGTTGTTTTATGTATTCCAGTATGTTATGCTTATGTTTGGGATTACTTTTTTTTATATAAATCAGAAAATCATGTTGTGATGAAAATTATTCATGGGTCTCTTCTGATATTAGAACTAATTTACCCTAAACTTAAATAAGCTTAATCTCCAGGAAAGCTTTCATGATATTCTACATAAACAATTTCAAAAAACAGTGGTCTAATATTACAGACTTTTTCAAGTTTGCTGAAGCACTCTGTATTTCTTTCCTGGAATTTACACTTTTTCTACCTCAATGACGGCATGAAAGTGAAAGTGACGGCATAAAGTTGTGACGTTTAAAACCACATGCCTTTAAGAAATTAAAACAAGCAAATTATACTTCTAATGACAAATAAATGACATTATTTTGGAAGCAAATATTTAAAATCTTATAAAGGAATTAATACACATTAACTAATACTTTTTGAATCATTTAATTTCTATGCCATGAGTTAGGGGTTTATCAAAAGACAATTTTTGAAGGAAATCAGAAAGTGTTTCCATAACATACTAAAAAATTCTTTGTGTCACTGTCCTTTGAAAGCGGATACCTCTTTTTAGATGAAGTCTCCTTTTCCTCACCCACCCACTGCTTCATCTCACTGAAAGCTTTGCGCAATTTCATCATCTCAGCAAGAGAGGCAAATGGCTAAAGTTAGCAGTCTCTGGACCCTCAGGAATAGCAACTATGCCACATCACCTGAGATTCCTGATTAGAATTATGTCTGATTAAAAAAAAAAGTAACAAACAAAACAAAGAAACAAAGAAGAAAACAAAACAGAAAACAAAAAATGTCTATCTAGGCCATCTTTTCACCTTTCTTTATTTCATAAGAGAGAAGCATTTAACACATGTTTTTGAAAAATAATAAAGTACTAACAAAGCTCGTGTCAATAAAAAGTTTTTCTTATCATTACTACTAAAAAACATCAACTTTTATATGCTAATAAAACTCAGTAATTTTATTGCTTTATGAGATAAAACATAGTAACCTTAGCGCAAAGAGTTTAGATTAAATTATTTTTGTGGCCTCTCTCTATAGAACACAGTCAACTTCTCATGACAAGGGAAAATTAATTCTCTTTTGTTCAAAATCAAGATTATCACTCTTAACTGTATCTAAATCCAGAGAATAACCATGTATAGCACATTGGATGAAATTTGATTGTGAAGTACTTTTTTCACTTAATAAGATTTTAAGAAAGGTCCTATACTGTGATTTTTTTCCCCCATTATATCTGTGATGAGAAAATGATTAGGATGGAACCTTAGTCCCCTAAAGATAAAGTCTCAGCATCCAGCTTACCTGACAAGATTTTCATTGTCTCCAGTTCCCTTGCAAGTTGCACATTCAGTTCGTAAATCTTCAGCCTTGGGCTTCTTTTGTAACACAGACTGCCTTTGTCTTCTCTCTCTAGGAACTCTTTCCTGTCATACGAGGAAGAAACAAAATATAAAATCCAGATATAAAGAAAACAGAAATAATTTTAATCAAGGAAGTTTCTCAAAGTATAGACTATGCAAAATATGCTTAACTTATTCCAACCTCATGTTTTTCTTCCTCAGGAATGAAGCTTCGTTTTCGTCCTCTGGTTCTCTAAAAAAAGAAAGAAAGAAAGAAAGAAAAATCCACAAAAATATCCAATGTTTAATTAATGGTAAAAATAAATTTTCTCTGTTAAATGTTACTGCTTAGGTTAAGCACTTGGAAAGTTAGCAGCATTTCTAATTAATGCAGTACTGCTCTATTGCACTTTGTTACAATTTAATCATAGAAAATAAAAACATGACAAATTAAGTACAGCCTACAGTAACAGTACTTTACTTTTAAATAACAGATATCTGATAAGAAAAATAAGCTACAAAATTAGCTTGAAGATTTATGAACACCATAGATGTCATACATGATGATTTATGAAGAACATTTAAACTTTCATAACTTATCATATATGACTGCTAGAGCTAAACCTGGACTCACAATACATCTATTGTATGCCTCTGTGTGTGTATGTTTGTGTGCTGCACAAACATGTCAGAGTAACAAGAATCAATTTTTAACAGCTATGAAACAAGTGGGAAGCAAAGGGCCCAGATGTCTCCCAATCCTGGTTAAAATAAAATCAACTAAAACATGGTACAGGTGACTTGAGCTTATTTACTTAAAACTTTTGAAATTTATATCCTGTATTTCAGAACACATTTACCATGTGAAAGACAAAATTTGTATATTTTAAGGCTTCCCTGGTGGCTCAGAGGGTAAAGCGTCTGCCAGCAAGGCGGGAGACCTGGGTTCGATCCCTGGGTCTGGAAGATCCCCTGGAGAAGGAAATGGCAACCCACTCCAGTACTCTTGCCTGGAGAATCCTGTGGCAATTTCAGAACACATTTACCATGTGAAAGACAACATTTGTATATTTTAAAGTAATACAAGTACAATAGTATTTGCAGCCTATATGTTAAAAATCTCGACCCATGTAGCACAGACTCTGGAGACCTACAATTCTCATGTGAAGATCACTGCTCTTAAGAGAGAATGAAGAGAAAGGAGGCACCACTTTCAAAAATTACTTTGTCTGACTGCTGAGATCAAGGAACATTATTCCCAAGTTACAGTAGGGACCAAACAATTCTAAATTACTGTCATTTCAGTTTTCCACAGTACCAAGTCACTTGTTACATAGAATCCAGTTCAGTTCAGTCGCGCAGTCGTAGCCGACTCTTTGCGACCCCATGAATCGCAGTACGCCAGGCCTCCCTGTCCATCACCAACTCCTGGAGTTCACTCAGACT
>SJXQ01009915.1:0-124226 GCA_006408695.1 Aepyceros melampus
GGCGGGAGGGGGGAGGTGGGGGTCGGGATTGGCAGTTCATGTACACTTGTGGCTGATTCATGTCGATGTGTAGCAAAACGAATACAGTATTGTAAAGCAAAACAAACTAAAAAAATAAAAATTAATTAAAAAAAACAAACAAACAAAAATAAAAATAAAAATCCCTTGGCCTGGAAACACCGATTTTAATAATGTAGCCTAAAGAAATAATCAGGTTAATGTTTTGTAATGTGTATATATAAATTATAATCATATGTTGTGTATAAGCAGCATTAGAATTTGCATAAGTATGGGAGCTAGTTAAAATACCTCATCCATACACTGGAATAATCCTGTAGTCATTAAAAAGCTTTTGTTGACATGGAAAGATACTTGTGTTGTTACATGAAAACACTAAGACAACTGATGATATCACATTTTTATTGTATCTTAAATGTTGAGCTAGTGTTAATGTGTTTACCTCTGGTGGGTTATAAAACTACAAGTGACTTTCATGTTCTTCTTTATTGTTACTTGTATTTTCTAAAATTTTAAAAATAAGCATCATAATAGAAGACAGTCAAAAGGGCATTTCCAAATTGTAAGAAAGGGAGATTAATCAAGTGTCTGATTAATATGATCACTGAGGTCAACCACATTAAAAAATTTGAGCCTCAGAGTTAATTCTATGACCTGAAACAGCAGCAGCTAACAACAAGTCACCATTTTTGTGACCATTAAACTGAAACTGTTAGTCACTCAGTCATGGTTTTATCTTTGTGACACATGGACTGTAGCCTGCCAGGCTACACTGTCCATGGGATTTTCCAGGCAAGAATACCAGAGTGGGTAACCATTTCCTTCTCCAGGGGATCTTCCCAACCCAGGGATCAAACCCATGTCTCCTGCATTGCAGGCAGATTCTTTACCATCTCAGCCACCAGGGAAGCCCATTATTTAGTGACTATTAGTCTTGCTCTGCCCCAGATGAGGAGGATGTGGTGGAATCTTCCAATGCATTTTGTACTATGACTCATCTAAAATAATGGCAGGACCACGTGAAAATATACATAGCCAAAGGCTGGACTTGGCCAAAATGACTTGAGTACTTTCAGAGATGACCAAAGAATGAAATACATTCTGCCAAGGAAAAAAACTAGCAAAAAGGTGCCCTCTGTCTTTTCTGTAAGTGCCACCTTTTATTAATACCTCTTCTCCCTTGGAATGGTATGTTGGTTCATTTGTTTGTTTAACCCAGTGATTTGCAAACTTCTGTACATCAGAATCATCTAGGATGCTTGTGAAACCACAGATTACTGGGCCCATCCCCTAAAGTTTCTGGTTGCTTAGGCCTGGAGAATTTGAGTTTCTCACAAGCTCCAATTGATGCTCATGCTGCTGGTCCAGAGACCAGGCTTTGAGAACAGAAATGAGCAGCTTGCATATCATGAATGTAACCATATGGATTATTCCCTTTAAAAATTACTACTGGCCAAAACAAAGCTAAAATAATCAGTTAAATCCAAAGTTGAAATTGCCATAGGCTAATTTCCTGTCAAATCCAAGTTTTCATTTGTTTCCGTTCCCTTCTGAACTTTGTCCTTGTGGACATTAGTTGTTTGTTTGTTTCATATTTGCAGTAATTATAGATAACAGTAGGAAAAAATCATAAAGTTTTAGCATATTGTTGGAGAATACATTCTCCTTATCTCATCCAGCTAACCACGGGTGGCCTGGTTTCTGATATAAATCCTTCCACAGCTTCCTCTGTGCACATACAAACATATGTGAGAAAAAAGTACAGGAGAGGTCAAGAGCTCTGGCTGCCATCCAGATTCAAATTCTGGTTCATCTCTTAGCAACTCTGTGTCCACAGGCATCCCTAGGCCTTAGAATCTTTCTTCTGTCTGTATCAGAATAGCAATAACACCTGCAGTCAGATGGCTGTGAGATTCAAATTAGTTAATACATGAGAAGCACTTTGCATGCTCCCTGGCATACAATAGATATGAAATGTAAACCATTATTATTTTGCACATATAGAGGTTATTCTTACATGCATTTCTCTGAGCATTGTTTTCCTTGCAGCACTGACTTTCCTCTGGATAGAAGGATAGAGCTATCACTAACTCTGCGAACTGGGTAATATTCTCCAATAGCAGGGATGCATCCCTTCTTAGTGAGCCATTCCCCAGTTGATGAACATTCTGCTCGGGTCCAGATTTTTACCCCTACGAATGCTTCAGCAGCATCCTTCTCCCCCTCAGCCCTTCAAGGCAGCCTGTTCTGCCCTTCCCCTCTTGCATGTTAATTGCCCCTTGCCCCAGACCCCTCCTCAGTCAAGGGTTTCCTCCACAGGTCACCTCCACCTTGCTGCCGCCTTCCTCAATCCCTCCCCTGTCAAGCTGGCCAAACCAGAGCAAAATCCCTCTGAGTCCTGAGGAGAACCAGCTGGCTGCTGAGTTGCTGAGGGCAGAGCCCCTGAGACACCATCATCCTGAAGTTATGCTACTGTTATGATGCCAGGGGTGGGAATGAAGGTGGAACCAGGAGAAATATGCCAGGAAGACATTTTGACTGTGCTGAGGAAACAAAAAAAATTCCCAAGCAATCAGCTTGTAGATGTAGCAATCAGTTTGTAGATGTAGCCCAGATGTTTTAATCCATGACCTGGAGAACAGCTCTGGCGGGGACCCCAGCCACAGATTTAACCTGTTTCAGGAATGAGCTGTTTCAGGAATAAGGATGATTTTTATGCACAGAGCATGCATTGTCGGAAGAATATCTTGCTCTGTTGTGTCATTATGGGTATTTCTGCTGGGTTAAGGACCCCCATGGCTTGGAACAACTGAACTGTGATTTAGCAGTGGTGTTAAGGTTTGCTGAAATACTAAATCCAGCCACCTGTGAGCCAGGTGTTCATGTTGTAAGGCAGTTCAAAATGCTCCCTTAAAACTCTCATAATCTCATCCAAATCCCCCTGGAAATGGGAACTAACAGTGTTGGAACATGGGTGTGCTTGAATTTACCATTTAAATGTTATCTGGCACATAATTCTCCCTGAAACCCACAAACCATTATCCCCATTTTGCAGATAAGGCCACTGAGGCTCAGGGCAGTGAAGCAAACTGCCCAGGGTCACTTACTTGCTCAGGAGTAGAGCTAGAATTCAAGCCCAAGTTCATGAGCATAAAAAGTTGTGTCTTCCCCTCCACACACCCACCTAAACCACCAAACCATAACTTAAAAAAAAAAAAAAAGAGAAAATAAGGAACAAGCCACTTCCCCATAGTTGACTAGGATTAGATCAGTCTGGAACATCTACTCAACAGTTCTATCAAACTAGTTTGTACTCCTATCTCGACAGCTACTTGTGAATATGGTTACCCGATGATAACGATGAGGATGATGTTGGTGATGGCAGCAGCAATGACTCCTTTTGTTTTCTGTACCAGTCACTTGGATGAGCACTCACTCTGTACCAGTCACTTGGATGCTCACACTAACCCTTGTTATTCTTTCAACAAGCCACGGGTTTTGTGTTGTAAGGCAAACACACACACACATGCAAGTCCTGCCCAAGTATCCAAGCATGCACAGCCAGAACATGGCAGGCCGGAGAAGTGGCCTCAGGTCCCTGACTCCAAAGCCTGCTTGGAACCACATCTCTGCACATCATCTAACACAGAGTACTGGTAAGAGAAAACAGACATTGGAAATCCTCCACAAGCTCCCACTGCTCTGGTGGCCATTCTGAGATTTACATATTTTGTTCTGCAAGGTTCAGATGTATTTAGACACTTTGTGTTAATCACAGCCTGTCACACTTTATCTGAGCTGTTCATTGTCGCCAGCAGACGTAGACTTCAGGACTCAGGCATC
Source organism: Aepyceros melampus (assembly GCA_006408695.1). Lineage (NCBI taxonomy): Eukaryota > Metazoa > Chordata > Mammalia > Artiodactyla > Bovidae > Aepyceros > Aepyceros melampus. Next base: position 3,862 of record SJXQ01009915.1, read on the forward strand.
CTCTGCTTTATATCATCATTTTTTATTACACAGCCGTCACAGTAATAGATGAGCTCTATAGCAAGCAAAAGGCCGTTTTTATGGAATTGAAGATAATATAGGTGCTCGGCCTAAATTAAATGAGTATTTGCCTCAGTTTTTTTAGTTATCTGTCATCATGGGCTCCCATAGAGCTCAGCCGTCAGTCATGGCTAAAATGATAGTGTCCTACAGGAAATGAAGAAAGAGCAGAACTGAATTCTGCTCATGGCCCACAAATTCCCAAACTCCTAAACCTGAGCCCTAGATCTGCCCATGACTTGCTTCCCTGAGTGGAACAGAGCTGCCCTCTTGGCTACCCGATTCCTCACCTTATGATCAGAGGCCAAGAGTACAGTTGATGTGTGCCCGCCATGTGCCAACCATGTTGGCAGCAGCCGCACATACCAAGAACATTGTATTTCTGCTATCCTTTCAGCAGGCTTTTATACAAGAACAATTGTAAATTCTTATTCAGTTCAGTCCAGTCACTCAGTCATGTCCAGCTCTTTGTGACCCCATGAATTGCAGCACGCCAGGCCTCCCTGTCCATCACCAACTCCTGGAGTTCACCCAAACTCATGTTCATTGAGTTGGTGATGCCATCCAGCAATCTCATACTCTGTCGTCCCCTTCTCCTCCTGCCCTCAATCCCTCCCAGCATCAGGGTCTTTTCCAATGAGTCAACTCTTCGCATGAGGTGGCCAAAGTATTGGAGTTTCAGCTTTAGCATCAGTCCTTCCAAAGAACACCCAGGACTGATCTCCTTTAGAATGGACTGGTTGGATCTCCTTGCAGTCCAAGGGACTCTCAAGAGTCTTCACCAACACTACAGTTCAAAAGCATCAATTCTTCGGCCCTCAGCTTTCTTCCCAGTCCAACTCTCCATCCATACATAACCACTAGAAAAACCATAGCCTTGATTAGATGGACCTTTGTTGGCAAAGTAATGTCTCTGCTTTTGAATATGCATCTAGGTTGGTCATAACTTTCCTTCCAAGGAGTAAGCGCCTTTTAATTTCATGGCTGCAGTCACCATCTGCAGTGATTTTGGAGCCCCAAAAAATAACACTGTCCACTGTTTCTCCATCTATTTCCCATGAAGTGATGGGACCAGATGCTATGATCTTCATTTTCTGAATGTTGAATTTTAAGCCAACTTTTTCCCTCTCCTCTTTGACTTTCATCAAGAGGCTTTTTAGTTCCTCTTCACTTTTCTGCCATAAACTTCTTATTAGCAAAGTTTAAAACAGTCTCAACTCTTATCTCACTAGAATCAAAGTGGGAGCCAGTTACCAAGACCAGGAAGTTTAACTTTTAGTTGGCAATTTGGGAACTTTACTCTCATTGAAATGAGACCATCCTTCCTGATTCTACCTTTTACCAACCTGTGTTCCATAGGTGCTCTCTTCTGTAGGATGAGGCAAGGAGCCAGGAGAGAAAAGTCCAAAAGCAGGTGGAAACTCACTACACTTGCTCCTCCCCTCTTAGAGATTCTTGGTGGGAGTTGACATATCAAAACCTCTGAGGAGACCTGCAGTATGGACACCCATTAACTTTGTTTTCTCTGGTGTTGCCCAGCCTTATTTGGGTACCCAAATCTTTTGCAGAATGGAAGTTCATGTGGCTCTAAAGCCACATTCTCCCAAGTGTCCATGGCCCCTGGATTCTGGGATCATGAAAATGAAGAAGACAGCACTCAGATAGAGGCCAGTAGCATTGGGGAATTGTAAGGAATTCCACTGACTTCATGGCACCCCACCTCCTTCTTGAGAGTTCCAGAACACACTGACCCAGGAAGATTTTCACAATGATCCAGAATGAAAACAAATGCCCACACCTCCTCCGGCAGTTAGTTCCAATCTACTATTAACTAACACTGTCATGATGACATGAAGTTGGGGAGGAGGAGGCAAAGCTTACCAAGAGAGCCTGAATCTCTCTCCTGTTAGGTCTCATCTCTTCTTTTAATATTGCATGCAGGCCACAGCAAGCTCCTCAGAACCTTTACTAGATTTCAGAATACTGAGTTTACAGGCAGACGGTGACATGCATCCTTTACCTTCCTCACCCATATTTACAGAGGCCTAAAGTCCCAACCTCTAAAGAGGAGTTTGTTTAACAGAAATATTCTAAGGCAGTTAAAAGAAAGGGAAGCTGCTAGAGCCATCAGAATCATCCTGGCAGGGATTAAAGATGGGAGGAAAGTTTAAGAATTTTCTGCTTCCTCTGAGTTTACTGCTAATTCTATTTCAACTTCTGATTTGCTGGATTAATAACTTTAAAACTCAACAAATACCCACTAACCCCCGACAGAGCACAAATGTTTCATAGAACCCAGTTTGGGGAATGTTATCTTACCTTATCCAGGACATGTTTAAAGGTGGAATGTTAAAGATTCTTTAAGTATTTAAAATTATTTTTATTCCCCAAGTAATACACATGACTTATTCTCCTTTTAAAAAATAAAAGTGGTTGCCAATAAAGCTAAGATCCCCTTTGGCCAGTCTCCTTACTCCCAGTCCCATCTCCCTTGTCTCAGAGGAAAGGAGAGTGTTTTTTTCCCTATTTGTACATATACAGCACACCCATACACTTGTGTGCACACTTATTTATAAGTTTTATAAAATATACAGAGTTGGATTTTTTTAGAGTAATGGTATCATATGTTTGCACCTTGCTTTTTTTTAGTGCAAAATGTGTTTGGGAGATCTATTGTAATGATACATATCCAGTCATTCCTTTCCAGTCTTCTGTGGCATCTCCTCTTATGATTTCACCACAGCTTATCTATTTCCATGCTGTTGGACCTAGAGGGTATTTCCACAGTGGGACTCTTCTAGGCTATTCAGTGCTGAGCATCCTTGTCTGTGGTCGCCTGGGCACAATCAAGGATCACTGGGGTAGATTCCTAGAGATGTTACTGCTGGGTCATGGGTCACATATTTATTTTTAGATGGTGTTGCCAAGCTGTGAGCAAAGCATTCTTATTTGCAAGAGGGTCAAGGGAAGGGCCTCCACAAGGACTCAAGAAAGGCAAAAAGGAGATAAAGGATGTGGATGTATTAGCTGATTTGAAAATTCTCTGAGATTTTTTTTTTTAATGCCAATAGTCCCCCAAACCAATTCACTGTCAAGATTAAAGCTGTGGTGACTTTTTCTCAATCCAAAGCCTGTCTGGGCTTTCCTCTTTCCTTCCAGACTCTCCTTGGTATTCTTCTTACGTTGGTGTCTTGATCTAACCTGCTATAGACTGTGTGTGTGCACACACATGTGGGTGAGGAAGACGGACATGTATTATCAGTTGAAACATGACACTGAATTATGTTTGAGGGAAACTATTCTTATTTACTAAGAAAGAAGTGGATAAGAGAGAAAAAAAGAATGTACATGTCACAATGATGAATTTTCACAGAAAATGATAGATTTGCACTGAAGAGCAGTAGGATGTTTACTGCTCAGCGGTAGGAAGAAATTAGTAACCTATTGGTAATCAATTAGGTTTTCTAAACTCAAGAACGTTTAAACCTCAGACTTTAAATTTTTAAATCTAAATTAAAAAATTTTAATCTATAGATAATTGTAAGCCCACCACTCATGATACTTGTCTCTTGCAAAATATAGGCACCGAGGTCTTAGGCTGATGTGTCATATTATGGAACTTTAAAAAAATGGGTAAGCAAAAGATAGACATCTACAGATGCTGAAGGTTCAAGGAGACCAAGAAGGGCTAATGCTTCCTTTTTTATAATACAGTTCTTTCTGTCCACCCGCCTCCCATACCACCCCTTTCACTCCCAACTCCCCCCAACAACTCTGATCCCAAACTAAAATGAAGGAGTAGAATTGTGACATAAGCGTCTGTCACTGAAATTAGAGCAGGGGACTTTTTGCAATTATACCTTGGAGTATAATTTCCTAGAGGATGGAAACGTTTAAGATTTGGTAATAGGAGTCAAAGAGGTAGGAACAATGGTTTATGACTTTTTTACTTTCAGCTGAGAGTATTGTTTGTGGTCTGCGCTTTGGCACACCCACCAGCAAGGATGGCAAATGGTATAATTTAAGGGGCACCAAAGGGCCTAAAGTATGACAACATATCAGCGTCTGAGGTTCCCACCATTAACCTCACCACCTAAGGGCCTGCCTAGTGGAGACATGCTCCTGATGTTTTAGTATTAGTCTTTAATTTTTAATTAATATATACACAAGATTATAAAGAAAAATATTTAACCTTACAGAAGCTATATGATTAAAGCTAAAATTCTTTCTTCACTTCCTTCAGCCTTGAGTTCCATACTTTAAAAGCTTCCACTGACCTTTCATAAACCGTATATCCTTTCAGAAATCAGATATAATGTATAAAGACAGATGTATAAACGTTAGTGGTAGCTTAAAATAGTGCATAAGAGCCCTTCAAGCAAATAATATCATCTTATCTATACTGTCTATACCTTACTTTTTGACTTGATACATTTTGGACATCTTTCTAATCAGTACTTTTTTATCTTCCACATTCTTTTAAGCAGCTGCATGATATGTCAGAGGTCCATAGACCATAACTTAGAAATCTGATCCCCTACTTATAGGCATCTGAATAATTTTAATTACTTTGCTATTATAAATAATATGGAAATCAACTTTCTCAAGTATACGTAATTGTATCTAGAGCTGAGTATGTATATAAAATTATTCTCAAATAGTGGCATTCCTAGAGCAAAGAAAATATGCATTTTAAACTCATAAACATTACCAAGATTTTTAAAACATTTATACCAATGGTTTACAAAAGTACCGATATACCTCTGCATCTTCACTGATACTGAGTTTCATCCAGCTTTGTGTTTATTGTCAAGTTAGTAAAAATGATTTTGTTTGATCCTTTTTTGTCAATCTAGTGAGGTATGTTGCTTTGCTTTGTGTTTCATTATGATGAGGTTGAACATCTTTTCCTGATTATTAGTCACTCTTCCCATGAGCCTCTTGTTTGTAATTTTTGCTCATTAAAACTTTTTTCTGTTTTGTCCAGTGTAAGCTATCTCTATACAAAGATAACCTTGTCATGTGTGCAGCAAATTTGTATTCCTAGTTTGTTATTTTTTTTTTTTACTTTATGGCATTTTTATACTACAGAAGTATTTCATTTATGTGGTTTTCCTTTATAAATGCTGGGATATATTCATTTTAGTCAGACATTTGATGATATCTTTTTCTTGTGACTTCTGACACTGGAATCAGAATATTGTGATTATTAAATCAAAATCAAGAATTCAGAGTTCTCAAATTGTATGTTTCTTAGCCCAAATTTGATAGTTTTACTGACTCATATTTTAGCTAACATCTATGTATGTGTGTCTGTGTACATATTAATCTCTCCAACTATATGAAAACTTGAATGGCTGAAGGAATAAATTGCTTTTTCACATTCCCCACTCCACAGTGTCCAGTATCTAGAAAGGGAAAAAATTTTAACCTGGAGGAATTTCAAATAAGAACACTACCAAGAAGAGTAGTGTGGGAATCTAAAAAGTTATAGGTCCAAATTGACACACTGGCCCAAAGAAGTAAGATTTCCCCAAAGAAGGCAGGAATGATTCCAAGACGTACCCAGCCTTCATTCTGCTTTTGCCTAGAATAGAGGTAGTTCTTAGTTTTTCAAGATCTTGCTCTACCTTCCTTCCTGATTTCTCTTCTACTATTCTTTCCCTTATTCATTTTATCTTATTACTCTTGGCTTTTAGCTGTGATTCAAATATTCAAGTTACCTGTCACTTAGGGCCTTTGCCTGACATGTTCTGCTCCTTGACTTTCATGTTCCTAACTCCTCCTTGTCATTCAGACCTGTGGCAGATTAGATTTTCCAAAGATGGCCACACCACTATATATCCTACAATGAAAGGATGACGTGCCTCCTTCAAGAGACGGGGTCTCTGTTGCTCCCTGTTGATCTTTTTAGTCTTTCTAACCAATAGAGCACAGCAGAGGTGACTTCCAAAGCTGGCCCACAAGAAGTGATAGTGCTTCTGCCTGGCTCGCTCACTCACTCACTCTCCCGGGACACTCACCCTTGGAACCCAGCCACAAATTGTGAGGAGACCAGAACATGTGGAGAGACACTGTGCAGGTGTGCTGGCCAGTAGTCCCAGTTAAGCATTCAGCAACCACCAGATAGGTGATTGAGCAAGCCCTGAAGTGGTTCCAAACCCAGACTTTGAGTCCTCCAGCTTGGCCCCAGACATTATGAGGCAGAGACAAGCTGTCTCCACTGTGCCTTCTGAAAATCCCTGACCCAGAGAATCCATGTGTGTAATAAGCTATTGTTTTAAAGCTACTGAGTTCATGGTACTTCAGGATGCAGCCATAGGTAGCTGAAATAAGACCTCAGCTTAAATGGCCTCAGAGAGGTCTTCTGTGACCACCCAGTCTGAAGCAGTAACCCAATTATCTCATCACCTTCTCTAATAAAATTAAATGATGCATGGCACACTCTTGCTTGGTTGGCTCGCTTATCGTCTGTCTCCCTCTACTAGAAAGTAAACTCCATGTGTGCAAGGACCTTATCTTGTCCACCTCAAAGTCTTCAACACCCACAACAGTGTCTGGTTGTAGATAGGTGATCAACAAATATTTGCTAAGTTAATAAACAAATGAATGAATGAAACATTCCTAGGTAAATAGATTCCTCCATTTGACCTTATTTTTCCTACTTGATATAACAAACTTTTACTGAGAACTTCCTCTATTCTTAGGGGATATGTTATGATTTCCTATTCTGTGGCTATAAGTATGCTTCAAAGAGTGTTTAATGCTAATAGAAGTGAAAATAGTAACAAACATAGCAATTCACATAATTAAATTTTTTAAATTGGGTTTAGAAATGACAGAAGTAGGAAAGAGTAAAATAAAGGGAAATAAGGCAAGATCTTTGAACATTAAGAAAGGAAAATAAACAGAGCTAGCCAAAGAAAGTGATAGTTTTCAGTCACTGCAAAACAGAACTCTACCATTTTTATATGATTTGCAGTTTCCTAAAAACAACTCCCAGAAGGCAATGGCAACCCACTCCAGTACTCTTGCCTGGAAAATCCCGTGAGTGGAGGAGCTGGTAGGCTGCAGTCCATGGGGTCGCTAAGAGCTCAGACGACTGAGCGACTTCACTTTCACTTTTCACTTTCATGCATTGGAGAAGGAAATGGCAACCCACTCCATTATTCTTGCCTGGAGAGTCCCAGTGACAGCAGAGCCTGGTGGGCTGCTGTCTAGGGGATCGCACAGAGTCAGATACGACTACAGCAGCAGCAGCAAAAATAACTCAGTGCTTTTTTTATTTATTCAAAAACACTACCATGTTGGTCAGAGAATTCATTGGACAATATGGGAAAAGTAAGCTCCTTGAAATCTGCTTCTTTCTGGCCAGATAGGATGGTAACCAAAAGCTTCGCTTCTCTCTCACTTACTTAACATTCTTTGCCCAAAAGAGGTTGGAACCAGTGACCAGACCAATAGAACAGTGAGAAAATCTATAGTGCATGAATAGATCTCAGGCTTTTAAAAAAGTCGAGATTGCTCTTAGAAATCGTTCATGAAGTAAGTCTGGTTCAGCCAGGTACTTGGACATTTCTTCTTAAGACAGTGAGTTTTCTTCCATTGGACAAGTATATTTACATTTTTGTTTTCAAACAAAACCACCTTTGCTGTTTTATAAAATGTTGAAGCCAATTTAACAGTCCCATTGGCCTTAGAGAAAATATTAAAATATCACAAAGGAGCATAGAACAGAATATTATGGAGAGTTGCTAGGGTAAATATGTATTTTTTATGACATCCTTGGGAAAATGAACACCTAGCAGCCATAAACCTGCAACTTGTTTGTATCTATTATAACTTACAACTTACAGTGATGACTTCTTGTCACTAAAGATGTTGAAAGTTCCTTGGCTAGACAAAGCGTAGAAGATGAGGCATGGCCTGTTTGAAGTTAACTATCCTTCTAGAATAATCATATAGTACATAACAGATAATACTTTCCAGAGGATGCTAGGGTTGAAATGTGAGATGCTATAATCCTCTTGATCCCTTACCATCCAACAATTAACTATTATTCTATGGCCTTTTGTTATGTACTACAGAAATACCCATGTTGATATTACAGTTGACCTTTGAACAACACTGGGCTTAGGAGTTCTGACTCTCTTAACAGTAGAAAATCTGTTTATAGATTCTAGTAAGCCATCAGTATTCAAGGTCCCTCCATATCCTCAGCATCCACAGATTCAGCCATCTGCAGATTGTTGGAGAAGACTCTTGAGAGTCCCTTGTACTGTAAGGAGATCAAACCAGTCAGTCCTAATGGTAATCAGTCTTGAATATTCATTGGAAGGACTGATGCTGAATCTCCAATACTTTGGCCACCTGATGCAAAGAAATGACTCATTGGAAAAGACCCTGATGCTGGGAAAGATTGAAGGCGGGAGGAAAAGGAGATGACAGAGGATGAGGTGGTTGGATGGCATCACCAACTCAATGGACATGATTTTGAGCAAGCTCCAGGAGTTGGTGATGGACAGGGAAGCCTGGTGTGCTGCAGTCAATGGGGTTGCAAAAAGTCAGACACAACTGAGTGACTGAACTGAACTGATAGTATTTACTGCTGAAAAAATCTATGTGTAAGTGGACTCACAGTTTAAATCCATGTTGTTCAAGAGTCAGGTGTACTTACAACCACCTATGCCTTTTCTTCTGATTTGGTACCTGTTCTGTAACTTTTTTCATCAGTCTCAATTTAGGTAAAATTCTTTGTAATCCTCTTTTCAAACACCAGTTGAGAAAAGTGAATTCAAAGATTATAAAGTAAAATTGCTTACCCCTCCCTCCCTATCATCTTCTGTTAAGTCAGAAGGTAGCTGGGGCTCTGACCTGAAAACAAGGCTATAATCAATCATTAGACCAAATCTTAATGAGACTAAAATTGTGGATTCAGCTCGGCACATGGTTTAATTGTACTTACTTTACAAGATGCCAGAATTCCTCTAGTCTTTTTATATGTTCTTTAAAAAAGCAATTAAATGAAGAGAATGTAAAAATTCATCAAAAAACAGCAAATGCCACTAAACAGCCTTTGGAAATTTGTGCTCCAACCTGAATTTATGTCTTAGCTTAAGCCAGGTCCCTATTCCCTCTTGTGAGTTGAATGTCAAACAGATAGCTGCTGCACAGGAGTTAACCCAGTTGCTGCCTTCCCAACCTTGGAACTTACCTTCCAGCAAGGAGACTAATTGAAAGCTCGTAACATACTTTTTACTCGGGAAGTCAAATCACAAACTAGATTTTCTGCCTTCAAACTTAATGTTCCTTATGCGTGCCATTGCTTTTAGCCCAGCCGTCCCTGACTGTTTCTTAATTTTCCCTTCCAGTTCTTATGCCTGTTCTATTTTTATAGCATAATTGTTACGAAAAACTTGTTCCAAGAACAATCAGAAAATAATCCAAACCCAATCAGTTGAATAACCACAATCATCATCATCATCCTTATAAAGATGGTGGCAAAGGTCAACTTGGTTTTAATAAACAGATTCCAGCAAGTTTCAAATTCTTGAACCTTCTTTCTGAGTTAAATTCAAACTGAAAATTTTACATTCTTTTTATTCCTTTTACCAAACTCTATATCCTAACTGAATAAAATGACCTTTCAGGAGTGTTTTGTTTTGTTTTGTTTTTAATGATTTAAATGGCAAGTTTAAAAGTCAAATGGTTCTGATACAACAGTTAACTGATGCATTAACTGTCAGTGAATATACCACATGGATGAAAATCTTCCTGAAATGCATATGGGTGTGTCTGAGGGTAGAGCACTTGGGGCAAAAGACTTTTCAAGCTTTTCTAAAATCCATATATTTGCAAAACTCACTTGATGCATTTTAAAAACTGATTCCAAATCTAGCCTATTTCAAGGTCAGAGAATTTCTGATCTTTTTAGGCCCCTGCCTCCTTTGTTTCTATACAAATACTTTCCTTTTTTTTTTTTTCTTATTCTTCTTTTTCATGTTCCTCAGTGAGAGAAAATGTCCAGCTTCAGAAACAAGGAGTTTATTCATACTCTCAAGTCTACAAGCAAAGCAGCAGGTTGGGAAAAAGAGAAATTGAAATTCATTTCCAGTGGAGTAGCTGGTTTGGGCTACCCTGTTCAACTCTAGCAGCCCACCATTGCTCTGGAAAATTTTTGTAGTCATCCTGTCGATTCATATGGAGTTTAGGGTTGAGTCTTTTCTTCCAAGCTGCTGTCAAGCCAAATTTCCCCAATCCTACAATGGAAACCATCACTTAATTTTGAATTTAAATACAGGTCTATATTGTTATCCTCATTAGCCTTCATCTTTGGTTTTGATTCATTGCTTTAGTATATTAAGATTATTCTGAATCCTAACTCAGTCAGACATTAGGAGGAGATTACATTTTAAAAGGAGATTTGAATCTAATATCCATGCATTTAGTGGTTAGTCTGTTATCAGTGGTATGCTAGATAAGACTCAGAATACTTCTCAGTGTTCCAGTGCCTGCCACTAATCATTCTGAGTTGGCATTTGAGAGTATCTCTTCACTGTGCCTGATTTAGTTATTCACCTTTCTCTTCATTGGAATTATTCACAAATAGGCAGTCAAGGTTACAATCTTAAGTAACTTATGTCTGTTGATGTAGATCTCTTGGAATTTCTGCCATAGCAACCCTGCTCAGGTTATTTGAAATCTATTTACAGAACCTGGGACACACAGCAGAGTCCTTCAAATTACCCAGTTTTGATGGCAGATTCACCTTCTCCCAGGCTCTCATCCTTTCCACATCACCGATCAGTGGCCATTTGCTCATTAGAAAACCAGTGGGAACTTCTTCTGGGGTTTTCCCCCATAATTTTTGACTGACACAGCCCAAGCAAATCAAATACTTGTCAAGAAAAAATAAAAAGCAGTAGACATTCATTACCATTTCTACTGATAGAAGGCTAGGTGAAAACCATGAAAATATTTCCTACCCAGAGATTATATAGACCAAAGGCAAGAGAGAACGGTGTCCTCTGTTTTATATTCCACCCGAGAGTCCTATCCATTGTATTATCAACAGCTGTGAGATAGCTCTGGCTTTCTTATGTTCCACTGTCAACTTGATCTTGTTCATCACCTCTAAGTATTTGTATACGACGGTAAAGTTAGTGAAGGTGGGAGTTTTGACTTAGCTCCACAATCCAGTACTGAGTGTGCCAGTAGTGGTTTGAATGAATGAATGAATTAACATGAGCATTACACAATGATTTTTTTTTTCTGAGTAGTATTAACTTTTTCCTATGTTACAATTTTTTATAAAAGCAATTTGAATAAAAATGAACAAGTTTCTATGTTTCAGTTCAGTCACTCAGTTGCGTCTGACTCTTTGTGACCCAATGGACTGTAGCACACCAGGTTTCCTTGTCCCTCAGCAACCAGAGCTTGCTCACACTCATGTCCATCAAGTTAGTGATGCATCCAACCATCTCATCCTCTGTCATCCCCTTCTCCTCCCACCTTCAATCTTTCCCAGCATCAGGGGAAAGTTATTTCCAGTGAGTCAGTTATTCACATCAGGTGGCCAAAGTATTAGGGCTTCAGCATGAGTCCTTCCAATGAATATTCAGGACTAATTTCCCTTAGAATTGACTGGTTTGATATCCTTGCTGTCCAAAGGACTCTCAAGAGAGTGTTCCCCAAAACCACAGTTCAAAAGCATCAGTTCTGATTCATGTTGATGTATAGCAAAATGAATACAGTATTGTAAAGCAAAACAAACTAAAAAATAAAAATTATTTTAAAAAAAATCATCAGTTCTTTGGTGCTCAGCTTTCTTCATGGTCCAACTGTCAAAGCCTCACGTGACTACTGGAAAAACCATAGCTTTGACTGCTACTGCTAAGTCACTTTAGTTGTGTCCAACTCTGTGTGACCCCATAGATGGCAGCCCACCAGGCTCCACCGTCCCTGAGATTGTCCAGGCAAGAACACTGGAGTGGGTTGCCATTTCCTTCTCCCATGCATGAAAGTGAAAAGTGAAAGTAAAGTTGCTCAGTAGTGTCTGACTCTCTGCGACCCCATGGACCACAGCCCACCAGGCTCCCCTGTCCATGGGATTTTCCAGGCAAGAGCACTGGAGTGGGTGCCATCGCCTTCTCCTATAGCTTTGACTAGAGGACCTTTGTCGGCAAAGTGCTGTCTCTGCTTTTTAATACACTGTGTTGGTTTGTCATAGCTTTTCTTCCAAAAGAGCAAGTGTCTTTTAATTTCATGGCTGCAGTCACAATCTGCAGTGATTTTGGAGCCCAAGAAAATAAAGTCTGTCACTATTTCTGTTGTTTCCCCATCTATTTGCCATGAAGTGATGGGACCAGATGCCATGATCTTGGTTTTCTGAATGTTGAGTTTTAAGCCAACTTTTTCACTCTCCTCTTTCACTTTCAACAAGAGGCTTTTTAGCTCCTCTTCACTTTCTGCCATAATGGTGGTGTCATGTGCATATCTGAAGTTTTCATATTTCTCCCGACAATCCTGATTCCAGCTTGTGCTTCATCCAGCCCAGTGTTTCGCATGATGTACTCTGCAAAGAAGTTAAATAAGCAGAGTGACAATATACAGCCTTGACGTACTCCTTTCCCAATTTGGAACCAGTCTGTTGTTCCATGTCCAGTTCTAACTGTTGCTTCCTGACCTGCATACAGATACCTCAGGAGGCAGGTAAGGTGGTTTGCTGTTTATCAAATTTAATTTTCTGGATTTGCTGAATCAGAAAGATTTACTTTGAAATCAAAGATTGGAATTACTGGTTTTCAGTTTCTCTCATCTCCTTTCATCTCTCTTCACCTTAAAACACACACACACACACACACACACACACACACACACACAATGGAGGTAGTTTAGTGAGTATGTCAGAGTACTTTGTTCAGTAACAGAAATGGAACTATCCAGACTGTCCCTTGGATCCCTCTCATGTACAAGAATATTTTGGGGCTAAATGGATGGTATGTGTTAGGCCAGAGCTCTGGATCAAAGAAGAGCAAAATGCTTCCCATAAAAACACAATCATCAGATTAATCTTGCTTAGCCAGGTACCAGTCCAGCTAACCATCCATTGACAATCTTATAACTGTCTGCATTCATTCACAACAAACAAAGCAGTGCCTGATTCCAAAGGAAGACAAGGGGAAAATGAAGTATTCTGTCTCATTTACTTTTCAAACAAAAGACAAAACGTAAGCTAGGATGCAATATGAAAAGCACAGGTTTAGTAAGATCACAGAAGCTAAGTCCCTTTGGGTACAAAGTGTATATTTTTGAGTGTACCTGGTGCTTTCAAATCAGGACATTATAATAACTGAAAATTATAGGTCAGTGATGGAACCTCATGGTTAAGAGCACAGCTTTTGAGGGTTAGCAGAACTGAGTTTGAGTCCCTGTTTTGTCACTTTCTTTCTGTGTGCCTTGAACAAATTATTTAATCTCTCTGTGCCTCAATTTCCTCAGCTGTAAAGGGGACACTAGCAGTTTCTATAATATTTAACAGGGTGGGTATAAGAATTAAATGAGATAATTCAGATAAAGTCCACGCAGACTGCCTAGCACAGAGAAACAATGAATGTTTCTTATTATAGCTATGTGTCTTACATTAATCCGAGAGGAATTAACTTGGTAGGAAGTTTGATAGATTGACTAGAAATGGCACAGAAGTGTCTTATCACTGAGAACATAGCCTTTCTGAGAAATCAGCTGCCCAGCAAGGCCAGTAGCTTAATTACAATTCATTTGAAATGAAAGGGAGACAAATATACCATTGTAAGAATTGGGATGGAGAGTTGCTAATGAGGATTGAGACAGTGGTTTGAGGAAGAAAACAAAGGCCAGTCAATCTATTTGCTGTGGACAGAACCTCTGGCCAGTAGCCCAGAACAAGAACATATACCTGAAAATCTTCATGACTCCCTCTAAAAGCTGAATCAGAGTCCTTTGAAGCTAGGTCTTTGGTAGCCAACCAGGGGTGCCCTGGGAACGGGCAAACACCCTTTCTACAACATGCTGTGAGGGAGGGTCATGAGGCACATTGCACCAGGGAGTCTCTGGGGTGCCTGAGATAGGGGTCCAAGGTAACAGTCTTGCTGGTGGAAGCTGACCCCACTTTCACTAATTCCTTTCATTTGAGATCCCCCAGAGACCTCCATCTGGCCTCATGGAGTTCACAGCTAGTGAGAGGATGACTGGATTAGAGCAACAGTACAGAGGGATGGGTACCCTGGCAGGGATACATGCAGGGTATTGGTGCAGCTCAAGGAAGAACCATGTAACCAGTTTTCTTGGAGAAAATATCTCAGATGGGACATGAAGAATGAATACAGTTAGAAAGACAGTAGGGCTCACAGTTGGGGAAGAAGAGAGAGGAAAGCTTGGGCAAAGGGCCAGATGAGGAGCAAGAGCATGGTATATTTGAAGGATTAAAAAATGGTCTGTGCAGCTGCAGCAGGGAGCACATTCATTTTGGTGATGGATATCCAACATTAATTTGCACTTACTCTGTGCCAGGTCCTGTGACAAGCAGGCCCATTATGAGTATTGACTCATTAAATCTGCACAGCAGCCCTCTGAGCTAGAGACTGTGGTTCACCTCATGTTACTGAAGGGGAAACTGTGAATCCGGAAGGTTAGGATTCATGATATTAAACCTGAACCAAAGATCCCACCTTTTGTAAGTAAGCTGAGATTTCTACCCAGGCTTTCTGGCACGCACACTCACACTCTTAGCCACTGTACCTCCCCGAAGGCATGGGTTTCTGCCACCACAGACTCCCAACCACAGGGGTATTAAGATACAGAGGACTAGAGAGTGCTTTTGTGTAGAAGTTTATGCCTGTGACTGGCCTGAAGTTAAATTGAAATAGCCTACCCTCCCACCCCCAAATCTCTCCAAATATGTTTCTGAATGATAGAAAGTATGAACACAAGTTTTTAATTCTACACAACTTTTACTCCTACAGACTGGAGTTCCTGCAAAGTCTTGATTGAGACTATTTTTAAATGCTTTGGGTTTAAAAAAAAAAAAAAAAGCCTCTTCTGAGAAGGCTATTCTATCTGGGACTCAGGCAGAGTTTCTGAGTGTGCCCAAGGCTGGAATTCTATCCATATCCCAAAGGGAGGAGCTTCCAGGTAAAGGAGAAAGAAGAAAAGTCACTATTTAAATATAACTTTACACTATACAGTAGCCAACTAGAAACTGGCCACTGTTGGAGTCCAACAGCACCTAGCACATACCTTACTATGCAGGAGATTGTCAAAGAAATGTTGGGAATGAGTAGATAAGAGCTTGAATAAATAAGTGAGAGAAATTTTCGTTATTTGTTTCTCAGCTTTCTCCTTTCTGTTGATGTATGATAGTGTAAAGGAGAAACATCTCTGACTAGGGTCAGAAGTTATAAGAACAGATACAAAACTTCTTTGACCACAAAATACCATCTTGAAAAGATTTTGCACACCCATGTTCATAGCACAATTATTCACAACAGGCAAAAGTGGAAGCAATCCAAGTGTCCATTCATGGATGAATGGATAAACAAATATATATATATATATATGCAATGGAATATTGTTTAACTTTTAAAAAGAAGGAAATTCTGACACATGCTGCAACAGGGCTGAACCCTGAGGACATCATGCTAAGTGAAATAAGCCAGTAACAAAAGACAAATACTGTATGATTCCACTTATGTGAAGTACCTAGAGTAGACAAATTCATAGGGACGGAAAGCATGGTGGTGGTTGCCAGGCGTGGTGAGGGTAGGTGATAACGTGGATTTATTGTCTAACAGGTATAGAGTTTCAATTTTGCGACATGAAAAAAGTCCTGGAGATGGATGGTGGTGATGATTGAACAGCATTGTGAATGTACTCAATACCACTGAACTGTACACTTAAAATGGTTAAGATGATAAATTTTATGTGTATTTTACCACAGTTGAAATTTCTTGAATGAAGACAAGATATTTTCCGGCAAAATAATGCAAACTATTACAGTTTAATCGTTGATACTATTATAACACGTACTTTGTATAACATATGCCTTAATTATTATCATAGCTAACATCTACTTCATACACTATATTATAATGTAATGATAATCTAAAAATAATAATAATTGCTATTATTTTTTTTGTTATTCAGTTGCTAAGTCATGTCTGACTCTTTTACGACTCCTTGAACTGCAGCACTCCAGGCTTCCCTCTCCTTCACTATCTCCCGATTTGCTCAAACTCATGTCCATTGAGTTGGTGATACCATTCAACCATCTCAACATCTGTTGGTCCCTTCTCTTACCCTCATTCTTTTCCACCATCAGGGTCTTTTCTAATGAGTTGGCTCTTCGTATCAGGTGACCAAAGTATTGGAGCTTCAGCTTCAGTTCTGCCAGTGAATATCCAGGGTTAATTTCCTTCAGGATTGCCTGGTTTGATCTCCCTGTTGTCCAAGGGACTCTTCAAGAGTCTCCTCCAGCACCAGAGTTTGAAAGCATCAGTTCTTCAATGCTCAGCCTTCTTTATAGTCCAACTGTCACATCCATACATGACTACTGGAAAACCATAGCTTTGACTAGAGGGATCTTTGTCGGCAAAGTGATGTCTCTGCTTTTTAATACACTATCTAGGTTTGTCATAGCTTTTCTTCCAGAGAGCAAATGTCTTTTAATGTCATGACTGAAGTCACCATCTGCAGTGATTTTGGAGCCCAAGAAAATGAAATCTGTCACTATTTCTACTTTTTCCCCATCTATTTGCCATGAAGTGATGGGACCAGACGCCATGATCTTCATTTTTTGAATGTTGAGTTTTAAGCCAGCTTTTTTGCTCTTCTCTTCCACCTTCATCAAGAGGCTCTTTAGTTCCTCTTTGCTTTCTGCCATTAAACTGGCATATCAAAGGTAGTTGATATTTCTCTGGACAATCTTAACTCCAGCTTGTAAGTCATCCATCGTGGCATCTTGCATGATGTACCCTGCATATAAGTTAAATAAACAGGGTTACAATATATAGCCTTGACATACTCCTTTCTCAATTTTGAACCAGTCCATTGTTCCATGTCTGGTTCTAACTGTTGCTTCTTGTCCTGCGTACAGGTTTCTCAGGAGGCAGGTAAGGTGGTCTGGTATTTCTATCATTTTAAGAATTTTACAGTTTGTTGTGATCCACACAGTCAAAGGCTTTAACATAATCAGTGAAGCAGAAGTAGATTTTTGAGGGGGAATTCCCTTCCTTTTTCTATGATCAGCGAATGTTGGCAATTTGAACTCTGATTCTTCTGCCTTTTCTAAATCCAGCTTGCACATCTGGAAGTTCTCGGTTCATGTACTGATGATGCCTAGCTTGAAGGATTTTGAGCATAATCTTGCTAGCATGTGAAATGAGTGTAATTGTATGGTAATTTGAACATTCTTCGGCATTGCCTTTCTTGGGATTGAAATGAAAACTGACCTTTTCCAGTCCTGTGGCCACTGCTGAGTTTTCCAAATTTGCTGGTATATTGCTACTATAGCTAACATCTATTGAGCACTTACCATGTGCCAAATTCTCTTCTAATTATTCTTTGCTTATATGCATATAATAATACTATGAGTCGGCTGCTATTATTTTTCCTATTTACAGATCAATAAAGTGAGGTACACAGATGTTAAATAACTCTCAAAGGAGCACACATAATAAATACAACTGTGATTAATCTAAAGGAATAGCTGAAGGGTGGTAGCTGCGTTGATGTCTTAAGACTAGGCAAGGATGTAGATCAGCCAAGCCAGAGGTCGTGGTAGGTTACAACCTCACCCCAGATTTCTTCAGCTACAGCTGATCAGTGATAATAATAACAGTAAAAGGGGATCCTAGATGCCTGGTACCACAGTAAGAAGTTTGGATGCATCATCTTATCTGATCTTCCCAACAACCATAGGAAGTAGCTGCCACTATTTTCCGCATTTTACAGATAAGGAAACTGTGGCATGGAGAGGTGTAGAAGCTTGCCCAAGGACACACAATTAATAAGTGGTGGAATCAGGATGTAAATACAAGCAATCTGAAGCTGAACTTTGTGTGTTGACCACAATGCCAGTTTCTCAAATTGTGACTGAGCTTTAACTTCCTGGTACTTTTCATGACAGTGATAATAACAGTTGATATTAACTGAATACTCACCATATATGGGACTAAATGCTTCCACTATGTTACTTCCTAAGTGCCCCAAAAGAACCCTGTGAGAAAGTGGCTGTTACTGGCTCTACTTTATAGGAGAAGAGAGCATCCAGGGCTTCTCCACTAGCAAGAGGTGGAAGCAGGATTCAAATCCAGGTGGTCTGACCCCAGTTTATACTCTGAAAGATGCCACCCTACTTACTCAGAGTGGCAACCTTGCATCATTGCCAAGGAGAGTTGAAATGCATACTCTTGGACCCTACTCCAGACTGAACCAATGAGAATCTGCCTTTTCATAAGCTGGCAGGTTATTAGTGTGCCAGTTGAAGTTTGGGAGATGCTAGATTGCATTTCACTCTTTTCCTGAAAGGCAGTAGTAAACAGCCTAGACAAAGTCCTGCTTTCCAACAGCCACTGCACTGGTTGAGGGAGGTGAAACAGACCACAGATAAGGAAAGGATGTCAAAAGTGGCAATCCTGGGTTGCTTCTCAAGATGCAGTTTCTGGTCTTGCCCCGAGACTTACTAAGTGTGAGTCTTGTAGGTGGAATCTTGGAAATCTGCATTTAACATGGTGATTCAGATGCTCTCTGAAGTTAGGCACCACTATTCCCCCTAGTAAAGTGCAGGGAAAGAATCAGAGAAGAACACCAGCATCTTTCCCACTTTTCTTATGGCCCCAGTCCTGAGGACCAGAGAGAAACATCTCCAATAGGCTAAACAACTGACAGTCAGACAATGAAGAATTGAATTTGGCCCCTCTCTGTGCACTAATTTAAAATATTGAACTTCAGAGATCCATTGATGCTACTTAATGTGGTGCACAAGGCTTCAGGCACTCACAATTGACCCTGGTGGTATTGACCTGTTCCTATGGAAACAGGTCTTGGTTCTGAGCCTGCCTTTGCCTATCTGCTGTATAGCCCCAGCACCCTTGGGACAGGTCGAACATGACAGTGGCAGCCAGGACCTAAGCAGACACTAACCATGCTGTGAGCATATCCAGCCAAGAACCAATTCTCGTGTGAGATGCTGGCCCAATGCAAGGCTCCTAAGGTGTTCAGTTCAGTTCAGCCTTTCAGTCGTGTCTGACTCTTTGCAACCCCATGGACTACAGCATGCCAGGCTTCCCGTCTATCGCCAGCTCCTGGAGCTTGCTCAAAGTCATATCCATCAAGTTGGTGATGCCATCCAAACATCCCATCCTCTGTCTCCTAAGGTGTCTCATACAGAAATATTTTATTAGCAGTTCTGCTACTCTCCTGTTACTGAGAGCCACTGGCAGGCCTCAGTGGAAAGAACTAGTGAAAGAAATACAGGCAAATTGTTCCCAAGACTTGGATTTTGAAAAAACAAAACAGAAGACCCGAGAGGAAAGGAATAATATAGGCAACCTGCCTTTTTTCAAACAGTGATGATCTTGACCAACATGTAGAAGGGCTTACTATATGCTAAGCCCTGCATTAAGAACCAACATGCCTCATTTCATTCTCCCAATAATCCTGTGAAGTCATTATTATTTTAAGTATCCCCATTTGACATAGAGATGCCAAGCTGTCACTTTGGAGGAAGAAAGAGAGAAGAAAAGAAAGGTAGGGGGACAGAGGAAATAAGGAAGGAGGAGGAAAGAAAAGAATGGAGGGAAGGGGAGGGAAAGGAAGGAGGAAAAGAGGGGCAAAGCTCTCAGCTTTCATCAAAGATAGGAGGAAAAATGACCATGGAAGACCTAAAGCAAAAGAAATATCCCTGAACATCAGGAATAATGTGAATGCAAACTGACTTTTTACCTTAATTTGGAATGATGGAAATACTTAAGCAATTGGCTTATTTCATGTTCTCTAAACTGAGACCAAAAAGTTGGCTGAATTTTAACCACCACCAAATAACTAACACACACACACACACACACACAGTGTTTGTTTTCCTAATTATGACTTCTTGGGAATGAATGGAAAATTTGGCAAGCCGATTAACTGTGGCTTACAATAAACTAGCACTAAATGGGTGTTTTATATGCCCTTTGTTTCCCATTCTCCTTGGAAGATTGTCAAGGGTTTAATGAAACTAATACTTGGAGATTTAAATCTCTCATAACAAGAAACCAGAGCCTCTCCAACACTAACAACTGGACGGAACTCAAGCTCTCTGAGCCTGGGGATGTGTCAGGCACTGAGCTAAATGCATTGTGTACTCTGTCCCACCAAATCTGCTCACCAATCTCACAATGAAGATATGATGCATAATTTTGTTTTATAGAGGTGGTAACTGAGGCTCAGTAAGGCTGTGTAACTTGCCTAGATGTTGAGTCAAGGAGCTAGAAAGGGTACCTAGGCTTGGCTAATTGTTTTTAATGGCTTTACAGACTGCCTCAGAAAGTCATCATCCCCCCTCCCCTTAACAGAGAGATTTGACCTCCACCCAGGGTGCCAGGGGAATGCCTGTGATTCCAGAATGTTATTAAGGAGTCATTAAGCCACTCAGTCATTCAGCCTTCTCTGCCCAGCTGCCATGGGAAATGCACATTCCTACACAAGTCCACTGGGCATAGCAGGTGCCCCATAGGGCTGATGCATTCATTCATTCAGTAGATTTTAACCAACTAACTGCCATGTGCCAAGCACCAACCTGGGCATTTCACATGCTACTGCTATTCTTTAATTCTCAAAAAAAGCCCTAAGAAGCAAGTACCATTATTATCTCTATTTCATAGATGAGAAAAAAGAAACTCAAAGCTGTTAACTGTCGCTGGGATTCTCACCAGGTCTGTCTGTTGATTCTGGAATTTGCTCTCCCAAGTGCTATGGAATAGTGTGCATGAAAAGATAGACATGATACCCACCCCATAGGATCTATCACAGCAGCAGAAGAGATGTACAGTAAGCCACTGATTACCCAAATAATTATTTCCTACCATTGTAGAGCATACTGGGGGCTTCCCTCATAGCTCAGTTGGTAAAGAATCTGCCTACAATGCAGGAAGTCCAGGTTCAACCCCTGGGTCGGGAAGATCCCCTGGAAAAGGAAATGGCAACCAACTCAAGTATTCTTGCCTAGAGAATCTCATGGACAGAGGAGCCAAACAGGCTACAGTCCATGGGGTCGCAAGAATTGGGCACGACTTAGCGACTAAACCATCAGAGAGCATACTACCCAGTTGAAGTAGAGGACCCTCATATCATGTTGACAGGAGGGGTTGACCTGAGGGAATTGGGGTATTTTCCCTGACAAAGTGATGGTTCAGTTGAGAACTGAAGTGAGAAGGAGTTAACCAGGAGAGGAGAAAGGGGGAAACTATTTCAGAAAGAGGGCAATAACAATATATCTGAAGACCCTGGCTTATTAAGAAATAGTGGTATATTGGAGGGGAAGAGGACAGAAGATACAAGAATCTATTGAAATAAGCATATAATGTCCTCATCCCTTCTGCTTGTCAGGAGACCAAGAGAGGAACTAGCCTCAGGCAGAATCCACCCACTGTCACAGTCTTCACTGTGTGTCCACTGCTGCCTAATACACATTTAGCACAGCACTAATGAATGAAAAAAGTGGACCAATGTGTGAAAACTGTTTGATCCAATGTCAAACAAATGTACTAGAGAGGGAAAAAAAAATCCATGAAATCCGTTTTTCATATCAATATTCAATCTGTGGTTGGTTGAATCTGCTGTGAAATTTATAAGAATTTTCGACTGCACGCCTAGTCCCCACCACCCCCCCACCATTGTTTAAGGATCAACTGTATATGAACTAATGAGGAAAGAATTTTGTTTAGTTGCTAAGTCACGTCCAACTCTTGCAACCCCATGGATTGTAGCCCACAAGGCTCCTCTGTTCATGAGATTTCCTAGCCAAGAATACTGGAATGGGTTTCCATTTACTAGTCTTTTCAACAAATGATGATAGAAAAACTGGAGTGTCATGTACAAAAGAATGAAGTCACACCTCTCCTTTACATTATACACAAAATTAATTCAAAATAGATCACAGACTTGAATGTAAGTGCTGAAACTACAAAAACCCTCAGAAGAAAACATAAGTGCAAATCCTTGTGACATTAGAATAAGGAATAGTTTTTCACATATGGCATCTAGAGCACAGTTCAGTTCAGTCGCTCAGTTGTGTCCGACTCTTTGCGACCCCATGAATCGCAGCACGCCAGGCCTCCCTGTCCATCACCAACTCCCAGAGTTCACTCAGATTACTTCTACTCTGCTTAAGCAGAAAATATTTTATTAGTTTTTAGAAGTATTAGTGTTATTGTATTCAGCTCAGTTCAGTTCAGTCGCTCAGTCGTGTCTGACTCTTTACGACCCCATGAATCGCAGCTCGCCAGGCCTCCCTGTCCATCACCAACTCCCGGAGTTCACCCAGACATGCGTCCATCGAGTCAGTGATGCCATCCAGACATCTCATCTTCTGTCGTCCCCTTCTCCTCCTGCCCCCAATCCCTCCCAGCATCAGGGTCTTTTCCAATGAGTCAACTCTTCACATGAGGTGGCCAAAGTACTGGAGTTTCAGCTTCAGCATCATTCCTTCCAAAGAACACACAGGACTGATATCCTTCAGAATGGACTGGTTGGATCTCCTTGCAGTCCAAGGGACTCTCACAAGCAATCATAAAAATAGAATTTTCTCAAAATCTAAAATGATGATGCCTCAAAAGACCCTATTAAGAAACCAGAAACCAGCCCTCAGAATAGAAGTAAATATTTGCAAATCATATACATCTAACAAGGAACTTGTATCCAGAATATAAAGAACTTTTACGACTGAACAATTAAAAAACAAATAGCCCAGTTTTAAAGTGGACAAAAGTGGAAAATGTGGAAAGTGTAGAAAAGTGGAAAGTGTTAGTCGCTCACTTGTGTCCAACTCTTTGTTACCCCATGGACTGTAGCCCGCCAGGCTCCTCTGTCCATGAGATTTTCCAGGCAAGAGTACTGGAGTGGGTTGCCATTTCCTTCTCCAGGGAGTTTTCCAGATGCAGAGTTCAAATTCACATCTCCTGCATTAGCAGACAGATTCTTTACCACTGAGGAGCCAGGGAAGATCACACAAGTGGACAAAGGATTTTAATAGATATTTCTCCAAAGAAGATATACAGATGGCCAAAAGCATGAAATAATGCTTAACATCATTAGTCATTAGGACTAGAAAATCAAAACCTCAAAGAGATGCCACTTCATACTCATAAGGATGGCCATAAAAAAAAATTGTTGGGCAAAGATGTGGAGGTTGAAATGTACATTGCTGGTGGAGATATAAAATGGTGAACCACTTTGGAATACAGTTTGGCACTTCCTTAAATTGGTAAACGTGGAGCTATCATATGACTAAGCAATTCAACTCTAATGGAGAGAAGTGAAAACGTATGTTTACATAAAAACGTATACACAGGGCCTTCCCCAGGGGTCCGGTGGTTAAGGCTCTGCCCATCCACTGCAGGGGTCATGGGTTTCATCCCTGGTCAGAGAATTAAGATCCCACATGCCATCTGGCATGGCCAAAAAACTAAACCTTGTATATAGATGTTCATAGAAGTATTATTTTTTAATTTCTTTTTAATTGGAGGATAATTGCTTTACAATATTGTGTTGGTTTCTGCCATACATCAGCATGAATCAGGCTTAGACATACATATTTCCCCTCCCTCTTGAACTTCCCTCCTAACCTGCCCCCCATCCCACCCCTCTAGGTTGTCACAGGCATGGGGTTGAGCTCCCTGGCTCTCTGTTTCACATGTGGTGTGTGTAAGTTTCCACGCTGCTCTCTCTGTTTGTCCCGCCCTCTCCTTCCCCCACTGTGTCCGCGAGTCTGTTCTCTATGTCTGGATCTCCACTGCTGCCCTGCACATATGTTCATCTGTACCAGCTTTCTAGATTAAATATATATGCATTAATATATGATGTTAGTTTTGCTCCTTCTGACTTACATCACTCTGTACAACAGGCTTTAGGTTTATCTACCTTATTAGAACTGACTCAAATGTGTTCCCTTTTATGGCTGAGTAATATTCCATTGTATATATATACCACAACTTCTTTATCCATTCTTCTCTCAGTGGACACCTAGGTTGCTTCCATGTCCTAGCTGTTGTAAATAGTTCTGTAATGAACACTGGGGTACATGTGTCTTTTTCAGTTATGGTTCCCTCAGGCTATATGCCCAGTAGTGAGTTTGTTGGACTCACTACTCACTACTAATAAAACCATATGGTGGTTTTATTCCTAGTTTTTTAAGGAATCTCCATACTGTTCTCCATAGTGGCTGTATCAATTTACATTCCCACCAACAATGCAAGAAGGTTCCCTTTTCTCCACACACTTTGCAGCTTTTATTGTTTGTAGATTTTTTGATGATGGCCCTTCTGATCAGTATGAGGTGGTATCATTGTAGTTTTGATTTGCATTTCTCCAATCATGAGTGACGTTGAGCATCTTTTCATGTGTTTATTAGCTGTATGTATGTCTTCTTTGGAGAAATATCTGTTTAGATCTTCTGCCCACTTTTTGATTGGATTGTTTTTCTGGTATTGAGCTGCATGAGCGACTTGTATATTTTGGAATTCAATCCTTTGTCATTTGTTTCATTTACTATTATTTTCTCCTATTCTGAGGGTTGTCTTTTCACTCTATTTATAATTTCCTTTGCTGTACAAAAGCTTTTAAGTTTAATTAGGTCACATTTATTTTTGTCTTTTATTTCCATTACTCTAGGAATTGGGCTAAGAGGATCTTGTGATTTACGTCAGGGATTGTTCTGCCTGTGTTTTCCTCTAAGAGCTTTACAAGTTCTGGCCTTACATTTAAGTCTTTAAACCATTTTGAGTTTATTTTTGTGTTCGGTGTAAGGAGATATTCTAGTTTCATTCTTTTACACATAGCTGCTCAGTTTTCTTAGCAACACTTATTGAAGAGGCTGTCTTTTCTCCACTGTATATTCTTGCCTCCTGTATTAAATATAATATGCCCATAGATGCATGGGCTTATCTCTGAGCTTTCTATTTGTTTCACTGATCTATATTTCTGTTTTTGTGTCAGTATAATACTGTCTGGATGACTATAGCTTTGTAGTATAGTCTGAAGTCAGGAAGATTGATTCCTTTAGCTCCATTTTTCTTTCTCAAGATGGCATAGAAACAGTATTCTTAACAGCCAAAAAGTGGAAATAATCTAAATGTTCATCAACTAATCAATGGATAAGTAAAATATATTCTGCCCATGTACACTTGTCCCTCAGTATCCACGGGGGATTGGTTCCAAGAACCCCAGCAGATACCAAAATTCTGGGATGCACAACTCTCTTATATGAAATCATATAGTATTTTCCTACAACCTACACACATTCTCCTGTATACTTTAAGTCATCTGTAGATAACTTATAATACCTAATACAGTATATTGTTCAGTCACTAAGTCATGTCCAACTCTTTTGTGACCCCATGTACAGTAGCCCGCCAGGCTTCTCTGTCCATGGGATTTCCCAGGCAAGAATACTAGAATAAGTTGCTATTTCCTTCTCCAAGGGATTTTCCCAACCCAGGAATCAAACCCACATCTCTTGTATTGGGAAGTGGATTCTTTAGCACTGACTGAACCACCAGGGAAGCCCAAAAATATAGTATAAGTGCTATGTAAATAGTTGTAAATAAAACATATATGCTATGTAAATAGTTGCCAGCATGTAGCAAATTCCAGTTTTGCTTTTTGGAAGTCTCTGAATTTTTTTTTTTAGAATATTTTGTATCTAAGTTGATTAAATCTGTGGATATAGAACCAAAAGATATGGACGGCAGACTATAAAGTCATATCATACATCAGTTAGAAAAATAAAGTACTGACACATCCTATAACATCAGTTAAACTTGAAAACATTATGCTAAGTGAAAAAGGCAAATCACTGAAGACCCCATGTTGTATGATTCCATTTGTGTGAACTCTCCAGAAAAGGCAGATCCATAGACATAGAAAGTAGATTAGTGGTTGCCTGAGGTTGGCACAGGGATGGGGAGTGGCTATTAATATTAATAGGTTTCTTTCCAGAGTAATGGTTGCACAGTTCTGTGAATATATTACAAATCACTAAGTTGTACATTTTAAATAGATGAGTTTTATAGTATGTAAATTATATTTCACTAAAGTTGTTTTTTTAAAACTTAGAACTAGAACTACTGTCACAATCCTCAAATTTACTATAACTGCCTTTTTGAAGTATAATTGACTTACAATGTTGTGTTAATTTCTCTGTAAAGTGACTCAGATAGATAGATAGATATATGCTAATCACTTTGGTTGTGTCCAACTCTTTGCGACCCCATGGACCATAGCCTGCTAGGCTCCTCTGTCCATGGGATTCTTCAGGCAAGAAAACTAGCGTGGGTTTCCATTTCCTATTCCAATATATATCTTGTGTAGGTATATATATATATATATATATACACACACACACACACACACACACACACACACACATTCATGTATTCCTTTTTTATATTCTTTTCCTTTATGGTTTATCACAAGATACTGAATATGGTTCTCTGTGCTATACAGTAGGACCTTGTCATTTATCCATTCCATATACCATGCCTTACATCTGCTAACCCCAGCCTCCCACTCCATCCCTTCCTCAACCCCCTCCACCTTGGCAGCCACCAGTCTATTCTGTCTGTGAGTCTGTCTGTTTTGTAGACAGGTTCATTCATGTCATATTTTACATTACACATAGAGGTGATATCATATGACAGTTGTCTTTCTGACTGACTTTGCTTAGTGGATAATCTCTAGGTCCATCCATGTTGCTGCAAATGGCATTTCATTCTTTTTGTGGCTGAGTAGTACTCCACTGTATATATGTACCACATATTTTTTATACATTCATCTGCCAACGCACATTTGGGTTGTTTCCATGTCTTGACTATTGTGAATAGTGCTACTATGACCAGTGAGGTGCATGACTCTTTTTAAATTAGAGTTTTGTCTGGATATATGCCCAGAAGTGAGAGTGCTGGATCATATGGTAACTCTATTTTTAGTTTTCTGAGGAACCTCCATACTGTTTTCCACAGTGACTATACCAATTTACATTCCCAACAACAGTGTAGGAGGATAGAACTGCTTTTTTTTTTTCCACCCTGAGATAATGAGGAAAGACTTTGATATTGAATGTCTTTCCACCCCTCCATCTCCCATAAAAGCACTGCTTCCAAGATTGAGGGGGCAGAAATGAAGAATAGTTCAGGTGTTCTAAACTTTCTACATTTCTGTCCTGCCCAGTCATAATCACCTTCCTCCTGATGAGCCCTGAGGCCCTGGAGAGTCCTGAATTATTCAAAGATTAATATTGTACAGAAGTACAGAAGATTCTCTCTAATGTATCTCTCAGCCTTCCCCCTGACTCCCAAAAAGTCTGTGAACAGAAAGCTTGAAATAAATTTTCTTCTTAGTCCAAACTAAGCAGAACAACTAAAACAACAATAAAACCTACCCATTCCCCAGGAATTCTAGCTATGCGGGTTTTTTTCTATAGTTGAAGCAGCATCTTTTAGGCAGATGTTGGCTACAGAGTGAGGAATTTAGGTTACACAAAAGTCATTTTCTTAGAAGTGTTGCTGAACAATGGGTTATTGAGCAAATGTAAGCTTTCCATCTATGAACATCTTATTCGTTTTTTAGTTTCTTTAAAGATTTTTATCTGTAAACTCCAAACTGCAGTAGGTTTAGCATTCCCATAAAGTAAGAAGGCAAACATAATTTCTACCTCCATTTCTACTACCTAGATATTTAATGGTTTCTCTCAACTCCATCAGGGCTTGCAGTCCCTTCTCTGTTTTACTGTTGTTCATTTTTAGCTTAATAGCCACCTTATTCTATGCATCATCTCTCTGAAAATTTCAGAGAATAGCCATGTTAGAGAATTGCGCTCTGAATTTAGAACAGTACATTCTGTGTATACTCTTACATTACGTTCCATTTGTGCTGCTCCAATGGCATTGGCCAAGCTCAATGGCAAACTGAAATGACTATGATGTTTTCCATTTTGAAAGGATGGCTTATTTAGCAGATACATAATAGCATTTATTTTCTTTACCATTAAACATAGTTTGGTCTCTGCCTCCTAAATCAGTTACAGGCATCAGCCTCCCAAGTTTGAACTATTTGTCATGACTGAGAAGATTATAACCTCAGTGTTCTTGTTTTGCTTTAGCCTCTTAACCCCAAAGACTGATAACCTATCAGAAAATCTCTGTCTTTAAGATCCACAGAACTCCTATTTTTAATACCAATTACAGACATTAGGTGAGAGTGATAATAATAGCTAATATTTATTGAACTCTTACAATGGCCTTGAAGAAGGAAATGGCAACCCACTGCAGTATTCTTGCCTGGAGAATTCCACGGACAGAGGAGCCTGGTGGGCTCCAGTCCATGGGGTTGCAAAGAGTCAGACACAGCTGAACGACTATCACTACAAATGCCTAGCAACGGTTAAAAGACATAGAGATAGATATTAATAATTAATTTACTTAATCCCAACAACTCTATGAGACAGGTACTATTATTATCCCTATTTTACAGGTGAGGACATTGAGATACAGAGAGATTAGATTACTTGCCCAAGGTCATACAAGTTGTAGTGGCAGAACTGGGATTTAAACACAAGAGTCCAGCTCCCAAGCTACTAGGGTGTGTTGCCTGGTAGCGGGGCCTTAATAAACTTCTTTGAGTAAACAAAAGTATGTAGTGCCACAAAGAAATCTATGACAGTAAAATTCCATCTCTTCATCTCCACTCATCTTTTCCAGGCATATGCCCCCCAGAATCCTCCCCATATTACTAGAACAGAAGGGACATTGTTCTGTTGCCCCTCTTCCTAGCTCTTTCACCTCCTTCCTAGTCATGGAGAGAACTTTATAGAAGATGTGTTTATAGAGAAAAACGTGTACTTTGCAAAGCAAACTAATTCCCAGGAACCCAGTTATCAGTGTGCAAATGCACAGAGTAAATCTATTCTTTGACTCATTATCACTATAAGATAAAACAGAATTCTAGTACAGCAGAATATGGAAAGCAAAAATTCTGCAGAAACCTCGAGCTGTGACACTGTGATTTAACCTTGTCTATTTCCAGCATTTACATGAGACCAAGATGGTATGGCCGGAATTGGATTTTATTTGAAAACCTCTCTCTGATTCCTTGCTCATGAATCAGACAAATTAACCAGGCTACTCTTTCTGTTTCCAAATCAGAAGTCAAGATTTCAGAAGCACTTGGCGCCTATAAAATTTTGTAGTGGTGGCGACACTCTTTGTGCACTGAACATCTCATAACTGCCTCGGTCATATATTCAGAAGTGACAGTTAGACATATGATAGCTGAAGGTCCTGACAGAGTGGCTAGACCAACACTTTTTAAAAAGTGAAGAGGAGGACTTCCCTGGCAGTCCAGTGGTTAAGACTCTGTGCTTCCACTTCAGGGGGCATGGGTTTGATCCCTGAGCAAGGGGCACAGGTTCCATTTCTGGTCAAGGAATTAAGATACTATATACCACACAACATGGCCAAAAACCAAACAAGTAAGCATAAAAAGTGAGAGAGATGAGATCCCCTTCTCCAAACCTGGGGCTTAAAGTAAGAATGTGTTCACGCACAAGCCAGGAAGAGGTCCCTCACCAGGAACCAACTCAGTCAGCATCTTGATCATGGACTTCCCAGCCTCCAGAACTGTGAGACATAAATTTGTAATGGAAATAAATAAAATTAAATTTCAAAGTGAAGAGGAGTTAAACTTAGGTAACTGAGATCACAATTTAGGAACAAAAGCACAACCACCTTGCCTCACTCTTGGGAAATTTCAATTACGGCTAATTTTCAGCCACATCCTGAAGGGGATGCTGCCTTATATACATGAGCTCATTTAATCCTCCCAGCAATTGTCCTACATGATCATCTTTTTATCCTCAGTACAGAGAGGGAAGTAGAGGAAGATTTGAACCCATCTTTCAAGCTCTAAACCCCTTCCTATAACCATTTTAAGTTTCATAACTTAATGTGCATCTAAGCATGAAGACAGAACCTTTGGAATAAATTCCTTTTTTGTTCAGTCCCTAAGTTGTGTCCGACTCTTTGCGACCCCATGAACTGCATGCAGCATGCCAGGCTTCCCTGTCCTTCACTATCTCCCGGAGTTTGCTCAAACTCATGTCCATCGAGTCAGTGATTTTGTCTAACTATCTCATCCTCTGCCGCCCTCTTCTCCTTTTACCTTCAGTCTTTCTCAGCATCAGGGTCTTTTCCAATGAGTTGGCTCTTTACATCAGGTGGCCAAAATATTGGAGCTTCAGCATCAGCATCAGTCCTTCCAATGAATACTCAGGGTTGATTTCCTTTAGGGTTGATTGGAGAGTCTTCTCCAGCACCACAGTTCAAAAGCATCAATTCTTTAGTGCTCAGTCTTCTTTATGGTCCAATTCTCACATCCATACATGACTACTGGAAAAACCATAGCTTTAACTACACAGACCTTTGTCAGCAAAGTGCTCTCTCTGCTTTTTTTTTAATATATTGTCTAGGTTTGTCATAGATTTCCTCCCAAGAGCAAGCATCTTTTAATTTCATGGCCTCAGTCACCATCCACAGTGATTTTGGAGCCCCCAAAAATAAAATCTGTCGCTACTTCCACTTTTTGCCCATCTATTCCCCATGAAATGATGGGACCAGATACCATGATCTTATTTTTTGAATGTTGAGTTTTAAGCCAGCTTTTTCACTCTCCTCTTTCACCTTCATCAAGAGGCTCTTTGGTTCCCCTTCACTTTCTGCCATAAGGGTGGTATCATCTGCATATCTGACGTTATTTATATTCTCCTAGCAATCTTGATTCCAGCTTGTGAGTCATCCAGCCTGGCATTTAGCGTGATGTACTCTGCATCTAAGTTAAATAAACAAGGTGACAATATACAGCCTTATCATGTTCCTTTTCCAGTTTTGAACCAGTCCGTTGATCCATGTCTGGTTCTAACTGTTGCTTCTTGACCCGCATACAGGTTTTTCAGGAGGCAGGTAAGGTGGTCTGATATTCCCATCTTTTTAAGAACTTTCTACCATTTGTTGTGATCCACACAGTTAAAGGCTTTTGCATAGTCAGTGAAGCAGAAGTAGGAATAAATTCATTACTGGAACCAATGTGACTCATTTCAGTAATCTTCTCTGTAGGATTTTACAGATAGTAAAAGTCCATGGACCTAAACATATTTCTCTCAAGAGCCTGGTTTTCTCTGTTCTGCCCTTTGGGGGTAAGGTATTATCTCTAAAAAAACCCCTATTAAATATGGATAGGAGGTAATAAGATACAGGTGATGACAAATTTAAATATAGATGTTGGTAAAGTATTTTATACTCTTGTGGTCTTGTTATTTTATGACGACTCTCCTGTGATGTTACACTTGGGTAATAAAATTTGGTTGTTGGTGTTCCGATGTTGCGTAATCCATCAGGTTTCAAAATCTTTTCAGCAACATTATTTCATTTGATCTTTTTAACCCCCTTGTGAGGTAGGCAAATAGGAGACCATCATTCCAGTTTCACAGGAGGAAAACTGAGGCTTTGTATTTGATTGTGGCATAGTGGCTAAGCAGTTGAGTGGGTGCTGCAACCCACCACGTTTAACTCCCAAATCGGTGCTCTATCAGTCGTCACTATTCCATACTGCTTCTCATAAAATCCATTGATACACGCTTTCACTCAAACATAAATTGGGTTGTCCAATTATCTGTCTCGTATAGCTTTCAGAGACCCAATCCCTGTCAGTTTTGACAGGTAAATACTGTAAAGATTCAGTGTATTGGATACCACAGTGCTAGCAGAAAGAAAAATAACATTGCAAGAAGGATATTCATGGCATTGTGGTATAGGTAAAACTTAGAAAATAACCCACCAACAAGAAAGCCGATGAATATTGGGGTAGTCATACGATAGAATACTACACAGCAGTGGAATAAATAATCTCTAGCTAAATTCAACAGTGTGAATAAATCACAAGAACTTGAAAAATGCCAGTTGCAAAATACATATAACACTTACATAGACTATAAAAACACACAAAATGATATTATAGGTTTGCATATATGTGTAATGAAAGTACTAAGAAATGTACGGAAATAGTAACCAAATTCAGATTGCTAGTTGCCTGTAAGAATGTGATCAAGGAGTGATAAGCAGGGATTTAAACTCGCAACTATAGTGGATACCTGAGGGTTGTGATATTTTTCTTTATACATTTGTGTATGTCTTAAATATTTTGTAATACCTTTTTCAAAAAGGAAAGTGAAGAAGGCAGTTGTTCACTCTGCAAACACTGGCTGAGGGCAGTAACTATGTCAGGCATTGTGCTGGGTGTTGGAGTCCATGGTGACAAGGCGGATGCTGCGCCTGGTGTCACAGACCCTCCAGTCTGGTAGAGAATGTAGAAGAAGCAGGTTTTGTATTAGGAAGCACAGGGAACTATGGAAGTCTGTGACATAGAGACAATATAGTTTAGATGAGCTAAGAAATCTTCCAAGAGAGAATGAAGCTTAAGCCGAGACTAAAGAATGGTTCATGTTGATGTGTGGCAAAACCAATACAATACTGTAAAGTAATTAGCCTCCAGTTAAAATAAATAAATTTAAAAAAAGAAAAAGAAAAGATCCAGTTATTAAGAAAAGGAAGAACAGCCTAGATTAATTGTATTCTAAATGTCCATGTCTAAAACTAAACATTGGAGCAAGCATGGCAGAAAGAAGCATGAGATAAAGCTGGACAATGAGGAAGAAACCAGATCATGGAGGGCCTCATATTCATTCCTGATTGCCATTTCAACTTCTCTTTGTTTTTTTCTATTGAAGTTGAGTTGATTTACAATGTTGTATAGTTTCAGGTGTACAGCAAAGTGGTTCAGATACACACACACACACACACACATTTCTTTCTCAGGTTCTTTTCTCTTACAGATTATTTTCAGACATTGAGTTCCCTGTGCTAGACAGTATATCCTTGCTTATCTATTTTATATATAGTAGTGTGTGTATGTTAACCCCAAACACCTAATTTATCCCTACCCTGTTTCGTCCCTTTGGTAACCATAAGTTTTTCTGTGTCTGTGAGTCTATTACTGTTGTATAAGTTCATTTGTACTTTTTTAGATTCCACATAAGTAATAGGATATGATATTTAATTTACTTAATATAATCATCTCTAGGTCTATCCATTTTCCACAAATAGCATTATTTCATTCTTTTTCATGGCTGAGGTACATTCCATTGTGTATATATATCACATCTTCTTTATCTATTCATCTGTCAATAGACAGTTATGTTGCTTCCATGTCTTGGCTATTGTAAATAGTGCTGCAATGAACATTGCCATTCATGTATTTTTTTTGAATTATGGTTTACTCTGTAAATGCCCAGGAGTGGGACTGCAGGATCATATGGTAGTTTTATGTTTATTTTCTTAAGGGATCTCCATGGTGTTCTCCAAGCCATTTCAGCTTGCTGGAGCCTAGTATGGGGCTACACGCTAACAAGTATAGAGTGAGGGTGGGGAAGGGTGGAGAGGGAAGCAGAGAATCCTAAATGTTTCAGTGACTTTGCTTCCTTGCTAGATCCAGAACAATTCCCATATTCTCTGCTAATACAGAAGCTGTTTCAGTGGTTGTGGGCAGGGAGCAAAAGACAGGGAGATAGAAAGTATATGTGAGCTGGATAAGGCTTTCCCTCCCCTTCCTACGAAACAAGGCTCTGGCAGATTTCCACATTTGTAGGTGTTTTACCATTTGTCATAGGCAAGTTACACAACTCAGTTAGTGATTAAATTATCAACAGAGCTGCTATTTGAGGAGGGAAGGTTCAGGGTTGTTTCCTGCTCCTGTGCTTTGGTTTAAAGGGAATTAATTAATTCTTTTTTAATCCCCTTGGTTAGAAGGAACATTAAAAAATCATGTCTGGTCTCCAGTTGACGGTGTAAGAAGCAGCACTGAAGCTCATTCATCAACTGCTAGGGTCCCTGTGCCTAACCCTGGTCCCCTGTTTAGATTTATAAAGTGTGAGATCATTGTCAGTTTCATTTATCTCTGTTATTAAATTTACTGGGCCTTCTTCAAATGACATTACATCTTCTTATCTAACTCAAATAAATGTCTCACTCATAGCTAGAACATAGATGGTGAAATCTCATGGTTAACTCAATAATTGAGATAATCTCATTGTTTTGTTTTCCTAGGAGAATCTTAAATGCATTGCTCATGTCTGGGATGCCACACAGTTGTACAAAACTTTTCTTAAAACTGCTACTCTTGCACATTCTCTTTCTCAGAGTTTCTATACAAATGGAATATTTTTTCCCTATTCTTTAACATTTATCTTGGTCTGTTTATCTTATACAAAATAATCACTCAATTTGGCATCTGTGTTTATTTCCATGTATTGAAATAAAACATACTGATGGTATATTAGGTAAAGGTACAAGCTTTAGGATAAGTCCTACATGTGACCAGTTCCATGACCTCATGGTGACTTAACCTCAGTTTCCTCATCTGTAAAATGGGAATAAAAATAGCCACTTCATAAGAGTGTGGTGGAAATTAAGTGAGAATATTTTCAGTGCATTGCCTGGGCTGAGACCATTCAGATTTTAGCCAAATAGATTAAGATACTGTACTCTGTATTGACTAGAAATACAATCTGTCATTTAAAGATTTGAACCAGCCTTTTGAATTGTGACTTTTGAAAGGGAGTTTTCTCTTTGCTTTATACCATCCTGTACTTAGGGCATTTGCATCTGAACCATTAGTGTTCACTGGGTCATGTATGCAAACCAGCATCTAAGGTCATTTTGTTTGGTTTGGTTTCATTTTCCTGGTGACTTTCCTAGCTGCCAAAGGTGGGCCTCTTGGTCTGAGGGCAGTGGTTGACGTCTTTCAACACCTTCTTCAGGTGACTGTCCTGAAACAGCATTCCAAATTCCCAATCACAGCCAGTGCTGCCTGGTTCCCAGGGACAACAGCCTGCAGCCTGAAAATAATGTATTGGGATTATCACCCACAATTAGCCCGAAACAACCATGGCTGCCACCCTACACCCCATGCACTTTCTTACATTTGGAGCTTTATGCCTACTTTAATCTCTTCCCAGAACAATCTTCCCTACACCTCCTTTGTCAGATTAATTTCTATTTATTTATCAAGTCTCAGCTTGTGTGTCACCTTCTCCAAGTAACCTTCTATGCCTCTACAAGTTGGGAATTTCTATTACGTACCCACCGTGATGTTCTCTAGTTACCCCTGTTATGTGTCCTCATTTTACATAGTTCAGGTGCACGAACTTCAGTACCATGATTTAGTTATATAACATCAGTCCAACAATACAGTTGCCGTGGTATATGAACTGTGAATAATTATGCACAGTATAAACTTCCCAGCTGGGTTTTTCTGTCCACAGATCACTTAATGAATAACAGATTCACATCAGTAACAAATTATGTTACTATGATCAGTAACAAATTATGTCACTTCTTCAAGTGACATGGTGAGTGGTCATTGCACTATTGCTATTCATTTCACACACAAACAGCAAAAGCAGCGCTTGTGTTGCCCCTTGTCTCCTGGTGATAAACCCATATGGCATTTTCTGAATATGGATAGTTGAAAGAGGAAATTAGCCAGAAAAAAATAAAGCACAGCAAAGAAATGAAGAGTGATTATCTTGGAAGTCAAACTTAAATCAAATGTAAATATAGTTATAGAAGAAATAGCTGGCCGTGGACTATATGACGTCTTGTCTTTCCCATTGGACATGGTCTAGATTTGTAGCCAGAGGAACTTGGTGAAGGCTGATTTATTGACATAAATAAGTAAAGTGTTCATGACAGAAGGGAAGATGATGTCCCAGGAGAAGTGATTCTGCAAACCATTTCACGTGGAAGGAACTCTCAGAGAACTTCACAGTGATATAAAGAGAGCAAAGGGTAAACTGTTAGCAGCTGATCCAAATTTTAAAGGAAATATGATCATTTGCCAAGACAGAGAGAGTATGTTTGTTCTGTGTTGTTATATGATGAAAAGAGAAGGCAAGCACTGTTCAAATGATTCTTGAAAAGTTTTTTATACTAACTCTCAAAATTTCTAATGTTTTAAATTAGAGTACTAACTAAATAATAGTCTTACTATATATTTTTTCATTTCCTTGTACATTCATAACTAATAGTAAGAGAATTTTAAAGGTCATGGAGCAGTCACACTTTCCTCATTGATTCCAATGGTCACTTTTCCGATTGCAGTTTGCAGGGTAATTTTTATGGCCCTGCACTACTGTACAGAGTGAGCACTGCTATAGTATAGTTAGTTTCTATGGGCACACTCACAGATATAATTTTGAATTGGATGAGTGAGGGAATGTGTGAATTCTATATAAATGCTAGGGATGAAAGAGAATATTCCCTTCCTCCCTTGTCAATTCTTCCCCATCTGAATGCATGGCCCATATTCCAAGGAGTAGGTCCACTCTTGTGCTCAAATTAATTCTGCAGCTCTAATCATGGCCCTGAAGCTAAGGGTCAACACTTTAACCAACAGGTCAGTGCAACCACTTGTGAGGCTCCACCAGGCCC
Source organism: Aepyceros melampus (assembly GCA_006408695.1). Lineage (NCBI taxonomy): Eukaryota > Metazoa > Chordata > Mammalia > Artiodactyla > Bovidae > Aepyceros > Aepyceros melampus. The sequence goes on from SJXQ01009915.1 coordinate 40,755, forward strand.
AGCCCCAGTCAATCACAGCTACAGCCACTGCTGGCTCATCCTGGAACTGGGTTTATAATTCAATACTCCTAAATCTTAGAATGTGGTCATGGGGCCTAGGAATATCCAAATAAATGAAACTTACTGCTCTAATATAAACTTAAGTCTGGCCAATAGCTTTTATACCCTCTCCTCCCACATCTTGACTAGAATTGTTAATAACTAAACAGATTTCATGTTCATTTTTTCACTCTGAGAAGTGGTAAATTGGCCAAGATGACAGCATTGCCACGACAGCCCTTCAAATCCATTAATGTAATCCCAGGATAATGGAAAACCTAACTCTTCTGGTATTTCTAGAACTTGTATCATATAAACGTGTTGGAAATAAGACTGAGAAAAGACGAACTCTGAAAGGGGCAGCATTCCCATAGCTTTTTGATGCCAGCTAAGCAATCTCATCAAAACATTTTCAGGAAATACCACAAACCAACTTATGTGGCTTTTCCTCCTGGGATTCATCTCTGAAGATACCTTAAAAATTGAATTAAGCTCTTTACAAAGGCCCTTAATAATCCCTTACTCCATGGCTGCACTGAAATTTTCTTCCAAATATGTTGGGGAGCAATTTACTTGGCTAACATTTACTGAACACGTACTGTCTCCAGCTCCGCACTGGAATCAACAGTGAGCAGTCAGACATGGCCTTCTGGGACTTACAGACTGATGACAGAAACAGACAATAAACAGACAAACAAAAAGATCTGGAATTAGACTCACACCATGTGCCACGAAGGGAGCAAACAGTAAAGGGAGGAGAGCAGGAAAGACCTTACAGAGAAGAAGGTCAGGAAAGAACTGTGAGGAGGGGAGACCTGAAATAGGAGGAGTTGAGGAAAGAAATTTCCTCTCGGAGGAGATGCAAGTCAATAGCCACTAAGAAAGCAAGTGTATGATGTGCTCAAGGAAATGTAAGGGAGGAAACTGAAAATCATGCATAGCATTGTACATAATGGAAGCTATTTAAGGCCAGAGTAACTGTTGGGACCCTCTGTAGCTGGACTTTAGTCATGGCGAGTCTATCACCTCCTCTGCAGCCTGGTCCTCTTAGGGTGAAAGCAGTCCACCAAGATGACAGGGAGCCTGGGCTTCACCCCCATCTGTTTGTTATTTGCAGCAGGCTTGCCCTGATCTGAGTCTCCATCCAAGCTGGCTTCTCTGAAACTTGCTGACCTCGACTTAGGAATTGCCATAAATGTTCTTAGTTCCAGGCTAATCTTTTCCCAAGTGCCTTTTCTTTTAACAACTTAAAGGGTGTTATTTCTTCATCTTCCCTCACTGCCCACAAGCAGGAGGCTGAAGGGTCTTGCCGGCACAAACACAAGGAGGGCAGGGGACTTATCCTAAAGGGGTCTTCCTGAGCTTGTGGGAGGGGAGAATGGCCCTGGGCCAACTTCACCCAGGAGGAAACGCTGCTGAGTTAGCGGCACAGAGACTCAACAAGTGTACCTCTCTGTCGTCTTTGTTTCAGGATTTCAAAAGAAGCATAGCATACATGGTTGAAGCTCATTATTGCACATAGTTGAGAATGTCTGTAATTTGAACTAATCCAGGAAACTATTTATATGCCATCATGTCATACAATAAAAACTATATGTAGAATAATTTTTAAATAATCTACTATAGGACTCTTTTGGCTGTTCCAGCTACAGAGACTTCATAATAGGTATATCTGTTATGATAAGGTTTGGAGGAAACAAGATAACAGAGAAACTGGTATATCCTGTGAGTCACTTCTCTCTGAGACCCTCAGTTTCTTTATTATTTAAGAAGGAAAAGCTATAACTCTTGACTTTGCAGGACTGACAGGAGGACTGAGTAAACTGATGAGTGTCAGGCACACGGCCCAGGCTGAGTCACAGGGCTCATAAACAGTGACTATTATCATATCACGATGAAATAGCATTTCTCTTAAAAAAAAAAACAACACTTCTGTAACTCACACTTTTTACCCCTAGCACAAACTCTTCCATCAGTAAGAGCCAAGCAAGGGTTTAGTCTATATGCTGGGTGATTATTTTTAGAATTTTCTTTAGGTTTCTCAGTTTGTTAAGAAATTAGAAATTATAGTTGAATCCTTATTCTGTGGATGGCACAACTGAGTCCCACAGAGGGAAAATTCTGAAACCACATGGAGTCTGGCAAGTTGCTGGTAAAAAATAGTCAATCCATAACTGTCGTCTTGGCGTCATTAGAACTAGTGACATATGATCTAGGCTGTATCTATTCTACTTCCTGAGCAAGGGACACTTTGGTACTCATTACAATATAAAATAGTTACAATCTTTGTAAATAGTTACAAAGGACCTAATTTTAATCACTGTGATTTTTGATATCAGTTTAAAAAAAAAAAAACGAAGAAGTCTGTATATTCTGGTTCTTAATGTATTTCTCAAGTGTACGCGTACTGGGTACCAGTACCAGTCACTAGCCATGTACCAGCCACTGTGCTCAGTGTGCTATATGAATTCCCTCATCTCTCACTCTACCTGTACGCTGGATACCAGATCTATGCCCCTTTTATAGATGAGAATACAGAGGCTTGGAGCTGTGAGGTATGTTGCCCAAGGCTACCCACCTGGACAAACCCCCATCTCTGTTGTCTTGACTATGCTCTCCTTATGACAAACATGTACCTCTTCTTCAGGCTAACTGTGATGGATAAGAGCACAGATTCCAGGATAAGTCACATCACCTCTTTGTGCTTCAATTTCTTCATTGATCAAACAGGGACAATAATCCCATTTGCCTCAGTTAGCTGCTATGAGACTTAAATGAAATGATGCATGTAAAGCACTTAACCTGGAAGAAGCAGCCTCACCCTTTAGGAACCCCGCCCACCCCTTCTGGAATATCATGCTTCACTTGATAGGAAAGAATTTCCCCAGATGGTCTGGCCCAACAGTTCGTTGTTCCCAGCCAAGGTCATGTTCCATAACTAGTTCCACCCCCCAGTTTTGGTTTCCTCGGACGGAAGATTAATTTTTTATAGTCATTACAACTTCCTTAATTTTCCCAGTCTAAAAAATATACATATTCCAATGATTCTGTTGCTTTCCAGACTAAAAGATTTAACAGATTTCCAGAGTAACATGCTTCTCCATTCCCAACCTTCCTCTTCCTAGAAATGAAATCTTAAGGAAATCCATGAGGTCAGCTCATCTATTTTTTCCTTTTTGAAGTATAGGTGATTTCCAATATCATGTTAGCTTCAGCTATATAGCACAGCAATTCATATATATGTGTGTGTGTTTGTGTGTGTCTATAATTCTTCTTCAGATTCTTTTCCTTTATAGATTATTATAATACATTGACTATGTTACCTGTGCTATGCAGTAGGTCATTGTTGGCTATCTATTTTAAATATAACAGTGTGTAATGTCAATCCCAAACTCCTGATCTATTCCTTCTTCTCACCCTTCCCTCCCACCAACCCCCCGGTAACCGCAAGTTTTTCCTCTAAGTATGTGAGCCCGTTTCTGTTTTGTAAATAAGTTAATTTGTCTTTATTTTTACATTTATCATATATTTGTCTTTGTCTGGCTTGTTTCACTTAGTATGATAATCTCAAGGTCTAATCCATGTTGCTACAGATGGTATTATTTCCTTCTTTTTTATGGCTGAGTAATATTCCATTGTATCTATGTACCACTTTTTATCCACTCATCTGTCAATGGACATTTAGATTCCTTCCATGTCTTAGCTATTATAAATAGCCTATAATAACCATTGGTTATTATTATTTTCAAATTATGGTTTTCTCTAAATATGTGCCCAAGAATGAGATTGCTGGATTGTATAATTCTATTTTTAGTTTTTAAGGAACCTCTGTATTTTTCTCCATAGCAGCTGTACCAATTTACATTCCCACCAACAGTGCAGAAGGGTTCTCTTTTCTCCACACCAACTCTAGTATTTATTATTTATAGACTTTTTGATTATGGCCATTCTGACTGGAGTGAGGTGATATCTCATTGTGGTTTTGATTTGCATTTCACTCAAAATTCTCCAAGCTAGACTTCAGCAATACGTGAACCATGAACTTCCTGATGTTCAAGCTGGTTTTAGAAAAGGCAGAGGAACCAGAGATCAAATTGCCAACATCCACTGGATCATGGAAAAAGCAAGAGAGTTCCAGAAAAAACATTTATTTCTGCTTTATTGACTATGCCAAAGCCTTTGACTATGTGGATCACAATAAACTGTGGAAAATTCTTCAAGCGATGGGAATACCAGACCACCTGACCTGCCTCTTGAGAAATCTATATGCAGGTCAGGAAGCAACAGTTAGAACTGGACATGGAACAGACTGGTTCCAAATAGGAAAAGGAGTACGTCAAGGCTGTATATTGTCACCCTGCTTATTTAACTTATATGCAGAGTACATCATGAGAAACGCTTGGATGTGAGAGTTGGACTGTGAAGAAGGCTGAGCACCGAAGAATGGATGCTTTTGAAGTGTGGTGTTGGAGAAGACTCTTGAGAGTCCCTTGGACTGCAAGGAGATCCAATCAGTCCATTCTGAAGGAGATCAGCCCTGGGATTTCTTTGGAAGGAATGATACTAAAGCTGAAGCTCCAGTACTTTGGCCACCTCATGCAAAGAGTTGACTCATTGGAAAAGACCCTGATGCTGGGAGGGATTGGGGGCAGGAGGAGAAGGGGACGACAGAGGATAAGATGGCTGGATGGCATCATGGACTCAATGGACGTGAGTCTGAGTGAACTCCGGGAGTTGGTGATGGACAGGGAGGCCTGGCGTGCTGCGATTCATGGGGTCGCAAAGGATCGGACACGACTGAGCGACTGAACTGAACTGAATAATTAGCAATGTTGAGTACCTTTGCATGTACTTTTGGCCATCTGTATGTCTTCTTTGGTGCTGATGGTTTAGTCACTAAGTTGTGTCTGACTCTTGCAACCCCATGGACTGTATGTAGCCTGCCAGACTCCTCTATCCATGGGATTTTCCAGACAAAAATACTGGAGTGGATTGTCATTTCCTTCTACAGGAGATCTTCCCAATCCAGGAATTGAACTTGGGTCTCCTGCATTGCAGGCAGGTTATTTACCCACTGAGCTACAAGGGAATCCCATGTCTTCTTTGGAGAAATGTCTATTTAGATTTTCTGCCATTTTTTAATTGAGTTGTTTGTTTTATATTGCTGCTTATCCATTCTTTTTTTTTAACTTATTTATTTTTAATTGAAGGATAATTTTTTTACAATACTGGTTTAATTTCTGCTATACATCAGCATGAATTACCCATAGGTATACATATGTCCCCTTTTTCTTGAACCTCCCTCCCACCCTGTAGATTGTTACAGAGCCCTGCTGTGAGTTCCCTGAATCATACAGCAAATTTATTGGCTATCCATTTTACAAATGGTAGATGGGAAGGAAGGAGAGGGTGAGATGAATAGAGAGAGTAGCTGATGGTCCATTCTTAAAGGATGCGTGTTTCAGGAGGAAGGATTGGCATCACATCTCTGCTCTAGCCAGGCCACATGAATTCACTGAGGGCTGCACATCATGCTAAATCCATTCTCTCTCTTTCCGTCTATTACCTACCAACCTACTTACATATTTTCCCATATTCTTCTCACTATCAGTTCTCATTATCATATGCAAATCCCTTATAAGAAAGTATTTAAAAGGACAGGCTCTGGAGCCAGACTTTCTGGGGATAAGCCTGGCCTCACTATTTACTAGCTTTATGACCTTGGACAAAGTGTGCAGCCTTCCTGTGCCTAGTTCCTCATCTGTAAAAGGAGATACTAATAGAATCTTCATCATGAAATAGTTTGAGAAGTAATGAATGGAGCACTTAAAACAGTACCTGGCACATGACTCCCTCAATATGTTATTATTGTTAGTTCACTTAATAGATGGTAAACCCTGGTTTTGAAAGGTTGAATAACTTACCCAAGGTCACACAGGCCATGAGTTGCAGAGCTGGCTGGTCGCAGAGCTGATGCTCCAACTGCATTGCTATACTACCTCTTGTTAAGCACAGGCCATGTGTCCATTACTCGGCAAGTGCTGCTGGGCATTGTGGAGTATTCAAGAGACAGAAATGTACTTTGATCATTAGTTTCACTTCTAAGAACTGGACTGAAACTGGAACAAGTACATAAAGGCACAGGGATAATGCTCATTGCAACATTATTTGTGATGGCATCAGACCAGGATACATTTTCAGCAAAAAGACTGGAATATAAAAAGACAGTTAAAAAGACTGTTAAATTTAGGACAAACTAAATAAATAAATGTTTCTCCCCATGTGATCTTTTAAGCACAAATTTTCATGGAAAATTAACTCTTTAAATATTGTTGAGGAACAGGTTGTGGGAAATATTCAGAGACTCGAGGAGCGAGAAATGGGACTATGTATCTCTCCCTCTCGTTCTCTTCTTTTTTTGTAATTTATGTTTTTTATTTTATTGAAATATAGTTGCTTCATAGTGCCATGTTAGCTTCAGTGTAGAGCACAGTGATTCAATCATATGTGTGTGTGTGGAAAAAGTATATATATGTAATCTTTTACAGGTTGTTTTTCCTTGAAAATGAAAGAAAATGTTAGTTGCTCAGTCATGTCCAACTCTGTGCCCTATGGACTGTGGTCTACCAGGCTCCTCTGTCCATGGATTCTCTAGGCAAGAATACTGGAGTGGCTACTCATTCCCCTCTCCAGGGGCATCTTCCTAACCCAGAGACTGAACCTGGGTCTTCTGCATTGCAGGCAGATTCTTTACTGTCTGAGCCACCAGGGAAGCCCTGTTTTTCCTTATATATAGGTTATTACAAAATATTGAGTAGAGTTCCCTGTGCTACACAGTAAGTACTTGTTGGATATCTGTTTCATATATAGTAGTGTCCATGTGTTAATTCCAGCCTCCTAATTTATCCTCCCCCCTTCCCTTTGGTGTCTTCCTCTCACTTGATGGCTATCCAGCTCTAAGTACCAAAGTGCCAGTCATGTCAGGGTACACCAGATCTAGGAACTCAACTCTATCTCCAAAAGGAAAGAGAGTTCCTCCCTCTTGGATCAGATTAAGAAGTACCAGGGTTCGTGTCTTGCCCAACTGGGACAGGTAGGGTGAAAGCTCTGTGGCTGTGTCCTATTCATATGACTGCAGAAGACACTGCTGCAAATCCAGACTCTCACCCTAGTGAGGACCTACCACATGACAAACAAATACCTGGATAGTCAGGCAGAGATTTAGGCTTTTTGTGTGTGTTTGATTTTTTAAATTGTTGTGCTGTTTAACACAGCGCACTGTGCACTTCCCTTTGCATGTGTAGACACAACCCTTTTAAAATCTGTATTAAAAAATAGATTTGGCAGTGGCTTTTGCTCCCACTTGAGCTTGCCAAAAAGGTTGGAAGTGAGCATGCTTCTTCCTGCCCTCTTGGCTGTGTTCCCTCTTAGAAGTTGGTGGAGACAGAAGCCTTCTCTTCCATAACTTTCCCTTAAGCAGTAAGGGACTGGGGTGGGGTAGGGTCCAGGAGAAGGGCCCCCACCTTTCATAATCAAGGAGGTGGTGATGTAGAAATATCAGGTGCTGGCAGTGAAATTTTGGAAATTCTGATCAAGTTCCCATGCTGTTGTTTAATCCTTAATCATCCTTCCTGGCTTACTTCCCACTGCTACTGCTTATTTAAAATTGGAAGGGACTAATTGCCTCAATCTGTATTTTCTATAAAGCTCTGTTCAATGCAAAACCCACTGGGGCTCTCTGCATGATCATCTTGACCTAACAGGCTGCTTTATTTGCTTCCAAGCAGTCTCTTCTGGCTTCCCCTTATAGTCTAAAATTTTCTTAGTCCCAAGTGAAAGTGAGCAGTATGGGAGATATTTAAACATTTCCTGCAGAAAAACAAGATGTTAGCTGAATTCCATGTTCATTTCTCTGAATGGGTTTACCTATTAATGAGGTTTGCTGCCATGCACAGGGGTCTTTATGGAAATTACTTTAACTATTTTGTTTTTCCAAAAGACTATTCCAGAGACAAAGAATAATCATTATTCTTCAAATCTTCTATGCCAAAAAATGTTAGATTGCTTCATCTAATTGAAATTTGAGGACTCTTGTGATCTAAAACATGCCATTCAAATGTAGGCTTTCTGAGGAGAAAAAGTTCATTGCACTCCTCAAGAATGAAAGTCCAAGATCCACCCAAGTTATTACATAAACTTTTGGCTTATACTCATGGCTAATCACATGTACAAGCAGGGGAGGCAAACCCATAGGTGCTGTCCCTTTGTTGCCAGAGAGGCCCTAAAATCTACTTTCCTCTAATGCTTAAATTCTACTTTCTGTGAAAGCTGCCTTAAAATTCCTAATAACCGCAGGAGGAAAAATATAATCAATCCCTAATTACTCGCAATTTGTTAAATCTTTCCCTATGTTGGCATTAAAAGTGTTTTTTCCCATTGCTTTCTTTTTGTAGATGTGATCATAAGTAGATATAGGGGCAAAATAAGTATACATTATTTAGGAAAAAATGTTAATTTCTTACTCCATGATAAAAGATGTGATAGCATATAGTTGCTTCAAGAAAGGAAGAAAGAAAAATGTTAGGTTGGATGTGAAGAGGCAAATAGAAGAGGAGATAGAAAGGGACGTGGAGTACCTAAATCACAGTGATGTTGGGCAGGATGGACATGCTCACCAAGGCTGGGTCAGGTGAGGTGCGAGGACAGAATAAGAGAGGCACTCCGATATCTGCAGAAGGCATTTTTCATTTCCATCTCTGATTAACTGTGCATGCCAGTTCTATAAGATTTAACATGTCCCTAAAATAATATTTGGAGAAGGAAATGGCAACCCACTCCAGTGTTCTTGCCTGGAGAATCTCAGGGACGGGAGAGCCTGGTGGGCTGCCGTCTATGAGGTTGCACAGAATTGGACACGACTGAAGCGTCTTAGCAGCAGCAGCAGCAGCAAAATAATGTTTGGACTTGTGAGTCTCACTTCATATTCATTGCAGTGAATTCTAAAAAAACCAAAGCCAGTTTCCAATCCTAAAGGTATTCTAAACACATAATATAAATAGTCCAACTTCAGTCAGGTATCCATTCCTGAGCCAAATAACTAGGACCAAGTATGCAAGCATGGGTACCTGGAGCCCATCCAGGTGACTGAAAAGATATTCTCAGAGGAAAGAAGGGTTAAAGGAATTATATCACTTGTGTGACCTCAGGGAAAGTAATTCACCTCTGTGAGCCACAGCTTATCAGTGAACTAGATTGAACTTCCTATTATAAGGATCACTGCTGTGTAAACTTTAAACAACTAGTCAAGGATTAGGGAACTAAGTTGACTATAAGTTTAAGATGAATCATGAGTCTTTTGAGGCTGCCAAGAAAAGCAAGCATCATGTTGGCTCATAATAAGTATATATAATAAAATGAGAGTAATATCTGAGGAGGCCTTACAAATAGCTGTGAAAGAAGGGAAGCAAAAAGCAAAGGAGAAAAGGAAAGATATACCCACTGGAATGCAGATTTCCAAAGAAGAGAAAGGAGAGATAAGAAAGCCTTCCTTAGTGATCAATGCAAAGAAATAGAGGAAAACAATAGAATGGGAAAGACTAGAGATCTCTTCAAAAAAATTAGAGATACAAAGGGAATATTTCATGCAAAGATGGGATCAATAAAGGGAAGAAATGGTATGACCTAACAAAAGCAGAAGATATAAAGAAGAGGTGGCAAGAATACAGAAAAGAACTGCACAAAAAAGATATTCACAAACCAGATAATCACGATGGTGTGATCACTCACACTCACCTAAAGCCAGACATCCTGGAATGTGAAGTCAAGTGGGCCTTAGGAAGCATCGCTATGAACAAAGCTAGCGGAGGTGATGGAATTCCAGTTGAGCTGTTTCAAATCCTGAAAGATGATGCTATAAAAGTTCTGCACTCAGTATGCCAGCAAATTTGGAAAACTCAGCAGTGGCCACAGGACTGGAAAAGGTCAGTTTTCATTCCAATCCCAAAGAAAGGCAATACCAAAGAATGCTCAAACTACTGCACAATTGCACTCATCTCACACACTAGTGAAATAATGCTTAAAATTCTCCAAGCCAGGCTTCAGCAATATGTGAACCGTGAACTTCCAGATGTTCAAGCCGGTTTTAGAAAAGGCAGAAGAGCCAGAGATCAAATTGCCAACATCCACTGGGTCATGGGAAAAGCAAGAGAGTTCCAGAAAAACATCTATTTCTGCTTTATTGACTATGCCAAAGCCTTTGACTGTGTGGATCACAAGAAACTGTGGAAAATTCTTCAAGAGATGGGAATACCAGACCACCTGACCTGCCTCTTGAGAAACGTATATGCAGGTCAGGAAGCAACAGTTAGAACTGGACATGGAACAACAGACTGGTTCCAAATAGGAAAAAGAGTACGTCAAAGCTGTGTCACCCTGTTTATTTAACTTCTATGCAGAGTACCTCATGAGAAATGCTGGCTGGAAGAAGCACAAGCTGGAATCAAGATTGCCGGGAGAAATATCAACAACCTCAGATATGCAGAGGACACCACCCTTATGGCAGAAAGTGAAGAGGAGCTAAAAAGCCTCTTGTTGAAAGTGAAAGAGGAGAGTGAAAAAGTTGGCTTCAAGATCAACATTCAGAAAACTAAGATCATGGCATTCGGTCCCATCACTTCATGGGAAATAGATGGGGAAACAGTGTCAGACTTTTTTTTTCTGAGCTCCAAAATCACTGCAGATGGTGATTGCAGCCATGAAATTAAAAGACATTTACTCCTTGGAAGGAAAGTTATGAGCAACCTAGATAGTATATTCAAAAGCAGAGACATTACTTTGCCGACTAAGGTCCGTCTAGTCAAGGCTATGGTTTTTCCTGTGGTCGGGCATGGATGTGAGAGTTGGACTGTGAAGAAAGCTGAGCGCCGAAGAATTGCTTTTGAACTGTGGTGTTGGAGAAGACTCTTGAGAGTCCCTTGGACTGCAAGGAGATCCAATCAGTCCATCCTAAAAGGAGATCAGTCCTGGGTGTTCATTGGAAGGACTGATGTTGAAGCTGAAACTCCAGTACTTTGGCCACCTGATGCAAAGAGCTAACTCATTGGAAAAGACCTGGATGCTGGGAGGGATTGGGGGCAGGAGGAGGGGATGACAGAGGATGAGATGGCTGGATGGCATCACCAACTCGATGGACATGGGTTTGGGTGGACTCTGGGAGTTGGTTATAGACAGGGAGGCCTGGCGTGCTGCATTTCATGGGGTGGCAAAGAGTTGGACACGACTGAGCGACTGAACTGAACTGAATGACAACCTTCTTCCATTGGATAAAAATCTGATTCCCCTGCAATAGAGTCTTCTGTTTGAGATACCTCACTAAAATAGATATTGGCAAATTGAAGTAAGATATGCTGGGATTTGGGGCTTTCTGGGTGGCTCAGTTGGGAAAGAATCCGCCTGCAGTGCGAGAAATCCAGGTTCAATCCCCAGATCAGGAAGATCTATGGAGAAGAAAATGGCAACCCACTCCAGTATTCTTGGCTGGGAAATTGCATGGACAGGGAGCCTAGTCGGCTACAGTCCATGGGGTCACAGGAGTCAGACACAACTTAGCAAGTAAACCACCACCACCACCATCATGAAATTTAATAATGCTACTTTACAGCATACCTTCATATGAATTAGAAAGCTTTAAAAAAAAAAAAAACTAATCCACAGGGTCTTAAACAGTCAGAAATGTATTTATTTCTTTATTTTTACATAGCAAAGAGTCTAAGAAGGTTTTTTTCTGGCATTGGGTCGTTGGTCCAATGGTGATAAGGCTGGCATCTCTGATTCAGCTTACCTTTCCTTGTGGTTGCAAAATATCTTATCAGCACTCCAGACATGTCATCTATGTTCACAGCAGGAAAAAGGGGAGAAGGCAGGCTATTGACTGGATCTGTTCACAATATCAGAAAAGCAAAAGCTTTCTCTGAGAAAACTCCAAGAAGATGTTCCCTTATATCTCATTCATTAGAAGTGTGTCCAATGGTCATCTTTAATGCAAGAAAAGCTGGGGATATGTTGGGTGGAAGGCAGCTAGGAAGAATGAGATCTGTAAGAGCTGTATTTCAGCCAAACACTGTTATCTGCCACAATTGCCATTATTTCCTCTCCCTTTTGGGGAAAAAAAAAGGAAAGAAATATTTCAAGTATGCACAAAAGAGAGAATTCATACTGGTCTAGCTTAGTCAAGTATCCTCCCTGATTCATCAGCTATGGCTAAGATACAGACACAACTGCAGGTTTGTTACAATAAAAAAATGTGTGTAATGTCACCCAAACAAGCATATCCAGCTAAAAAAAAAAAAGAAAAGAAAAATAAACATTGCAAATCCAACTGAAGCCTCCTGTATATTTCTCAGTTGCACTTCCTTACTCTGACCCCATAACCAATCACTATCCTGAATTTGAAATCTATTATTCCCATACATATTTTCACTGTATATAGTTACTCTCATAATCTTGCTTGGGCTGTTTTAAATTTGTGCAAATACTGTAACTTAGCCTGCCCTCTTCAACTTCCTTTCTTAGCTAATTAGATTCATGTTTATACATATGATCTAATTCATTCAGTTTCACAGCTGTATAATAAGTATTTGGTGAATATAGCATAATCTATTTATCCATTCCTTCACTGATAGACATTTGAATTATTTATAATTCTTTGTTACTCTAAAAATGCTGCAATGAATTTCTAGTACATGCCTCTTTCTGCATACATGAAATTATTTCTCTGAGGGATACACCCAGAGGTGGAATTGCTGGGTCAAAAGTTCTCTCAACTTTTAATTTTACAAAACAGTGCCAAATGGCTCTCCAAACTGGTCTCACAGTTAGCCATCCAACATAGGGTGTTATTGTTCTAATTGCTTCACATTCTCATCAACTCTTGGCATTGTCAGACTTCTCAGATTATGCCAGTCTCATGAGTGTGGGTATTCTATCTCTTTGATTTCCCTGATTGCTAGTGAGACTGAGCATTATGCCAGATGTTTATTGGCCATTTGGCTTTCCTCTTCCTTTAATTTCCTGTTGATGTCATTCGCCCATTTTCCTGTGAATGTGTTATCTTTTCCCTATCTTTCACATCTTCCTATATCTCACTGCCCCAGACTAGTGAGCATCTCTAGTTGAGTCAGGGCTTCCTTCCACCATTCGTTCAGTTAATATCCACTATGTATATGCTAGACATGGTGGAAGCATTGGCGATTCAGATCCTTGCCCTGAAGTTATTATTATGTCTTTACATTCTTCAGGTATGTTTGGCACATAAAGAGAGTTGTTGAATGAATAACCAATAAACACAATTCTAAGGAATCTGACAGCTATCTCTGTGGTCTTTGTGTGGACAAGTCCTCAAACTTACTCTGTATCAGTCTAAAGGGAAGAGTAATTTTAGACAGATAAAAGCTACATGGGAAGATAAGGGCTCAAACATAACAGAAACTTTCTAATAATAAGATATGTTCAAAGATAGAGTAGTGAATGCCCCCACCACTGGGTATTCAAGTACAGCCTGATTAACTACTGAGAAAATCCATTGTATAAGGAATAGAATATCAGATAAGGAGTTGCACCAGGTAAGGTCTTTCTCTATTCCCCAATATTTTATAAAATGCAACGCATCATTTTAGTTAACTCAAGATTCTACTTTTTAAAACTATCCCTCATAATTAAGTATAAAATTCATATCTGTCCATCTGATGGTTTTCATATTCATATACCTGAAATTATTCACAAAGTGCCATAAATCTGACCTTTTCTTATGCCTGTGTTAAGTTTCATAAATCGTCTTCTTTATAGCCTTTTCAAGTTATATAACTCTTCACATTATAACAGAATGGACACAACCTTTTATTTCATGCAGTTGACCTACTGTGTTACACCGTAATGCTTAAGAAAAGGTGAAGAAAGACTGGCTTCCTACCCCAGCACTGCTTTATAAGGAATGAAATTGTTGCTCTGAATCCAGACTTTCTATTACCATACATGCATCTGAAAACATAGAAGCATAAAGCTTGGAATTAGGCTCCCCATTGGTTTAAAAACACACAGTTTCTCCTAGAATCACAGATTTTAAAGCAGGAAGAGACCATAAAATCCTTTATGTTTACTCAAGTCAGGCCTCTGGTATTGGGCGGCACTAAAGAATCAAAGAGCACTCCTCTGAATATCTGCCTTGTTTGCACATCGTAGATTGCTGTATGGCTGCTTAAGTGATCAGTAAACACTTACTGGAGTGCCTGCTGGGAATTTGACAGTGTGCTGGAGTTAGGACCTAGCTGGATTGTAAGAGAGTCACTGCTCTCCAGGAACTTTCGGTCTTAGTGGAGAGAGGTCACATATATAGAGAATAAAGACACTATCATAGATATGAATGGAAGCCAGAGTTTGGTCCATAGTCAACATCATTAAGTGTGTCTGTAACAAGAGAGCCCAGAAAAGACTCGAGAGTTCTGGCTTCTGTGCCTGGGTGGGTGGTAAAGCCATTCACTGAGAGAAGGGATTCTGGCAAGGTCAAGAGGACAGCAGAGGCAGGGGGCAACAGGCGGAACAATCCTAAATCTGTCTTGGCTGTACTGGGGATAAGATATGATTGAGAGTCCAAGAGTTGGGTATAAGAGTTTATTGCACAGAGGGAATATCTGGGATAGAATACTAATTTGTGAGTTGTTTGTACATGTGTGGCAAACGAGAAGAGAGAGCCTAGGGCTGTACTTGGGAAAAATGCTGGGTAGAAAACGGTGTGTCCACAGAGAAGACAGAGGAGGACAGGTGGGTATCACAAGAGGTTGGGGGACATGAGAATTCAGCAGAGTTGAATGCTGCCAAGATGCCAAGTAAATGAGGCTGTGGAAGGGGTTACTAGCTTTAGTTTGAGATGGTGAAGTCAGGACTTTTGCTGATTCTGAAGTGCAGGGTGGGAATGGTACCCAGACATGGAGAGGAAGAGCACAGGCATTCTGGGAAGAGGAACAGCACCACCTAAAACCCAAACAGCAGAGTAGCCACTGGGGTTTGACGTGTGTCACAGTGGAACTTTCCCATTTAGTCACCTTCCAGAAGGGCACACCGGAGAAGAAGCCTGGGCTAGGAGGGCCTTTGGTGTCTGGCAAAGAACTTGATTTTCCTTTCTAACCAAAAAGACCCATCGTTGGTTTCTGAGCCTAGAGGAGACTCTGAAAAGCCATGACACACGCTTCGTAGTTATGGGAGATGCAGTCCTTCTCACGAACTGGGTGGAGGCACACTTCCGACACACAAAATCAAGCTAAGATTCAGTAACAAAGGACAAAAACACTCTCGAGTGGGCAGATTTGTTGTACCGTCTTATGAGCTCATGGATGGGAAACTCTCCACCCTCCAAGGGAGGCCCTATTTAGAGATGTTGTTGTTATAGTAATAGCCACGGCCTCTCCCTTCAAGGGAAAGAGTAGAAAACCAGAGCTCCAGGCAGAAAGTGGGAAAACAGTAACAACTCTCCTCTTATAATTTCTGAGTGAGTGAGTTACATAAGGAGGTGCTGTACTGGGTCCAAGGTTCCCCAGCAGAGCTTTCATCTCCTTGACCTCCATGACCTTGGCTCATTTGACTACCATGAGGTCTCTGCTTGCTCTGGTGCACTCAAGGACCTTAGGGCAGTTGTGAGCAGGGATTCACATGTGTGTTTGAAAAACAAAATACTGTGGTCCTGACCCCTCTGCTTCCTGCCTCCCATTTCTAGCAGGGAAATAAGAGGAAGAAAGCAAGATAAAGGAGTTTGGAGTCCTTTCTAGGGGATTGTGGGGCAGAGAAGCTGCCCCAGCAGTCAAGAGAGGCAAGAAGAGAGGTACAGCCATGAAGCAGAGTTCTCTCTGTTTGCCACCTTCCTCTCCCAACATTCTTCCTTCCTTCACTGACTTTTGAGAACTTACTACACACTCAGCTCTGACCTGGGCACTAAAGATCACCCAGGGAACTGCTCAGATGGTCTCCCTACCTTCATGGAATTTGCAGTCTACAGGAAGAGACCGAGATTCAGGCGATTTCATCGGCTGATGTGCGTTTGCAAATATAATGAGTGCAGACTGACTGCTAAGAATGAGGAAGAAAGGCCAGACCGCAAGGTCAGGCTGGCGAGGTCTTCAGGCCAAACCACCCAGTGTGCCACCCCCTAGCCCGCAATTGATCAGGATATAGGTAGCTATCTTAAAACCACTGAGCAGCCAAGGAGCATTGTAAGCAGGAGGTGGATGGTAAGATCAGCTTTATATTTGAATCCTCAATGATAACAATAATGATGTGAAGGTTACTGCAGCTAGCATGTCATACATATTTGAGTTACCAGGATGCTTCCTCCTTTTCCTTTGCCTAGGTTTGTCCCTGACCCTGGTCCTGGCCCTGTACTTTTTCCGGGCTATGATAAAAAATCCACCTGCAATGCAGGAGACAAGGGTTCCATCCCAGTGGGAAAGATCCCCTGGAGAAACAAATGGAAACCCACTCCAGGGTTCTATCCTGGGAAATCCCATTGACAGAGGAGCCTGCTGGGCTATAGCCTATGGGGTTGCAAAAAAGTTGGACATGATTGGCAACTACACCACCACCACTACATGGATCACTTGGCTGCTGCAGGAGAAAGAGGCAACAGGCAGATGTTCCCCTGGAATAGTGGCCAAGAGAAACTGCTTTCAGGCAGCTGGCACACACTTAGAAACGTGGGAGTCAGATAAGGGCATCTTGGAACTGTTTGGAGGTTAAATGAGCCCGCTTAAGAATGCCATGCATATGAGAGAAATGCCCAAGCTACACTGTGCAGTGGAAAAAGCCAGCGGCAAAGCAACAGAGGCAGCATCCAATGCCCTGGGTGTCTCTATGTGCTCAAGTACTTAGAGGTATGCATCAATATGTTTGCATAGAAAAGAAGCATAGAAGTCAATACACAAAACTCTTAAGAGTAGGTAACTGCATGGTGGGACTGTGGTGATACTTTTATTATTCTTTATGCCTTACGGGGTTTCCCAAACTACTCTGCTCCTTAGAATCTCAAACTGCACCTTAGAGGGACCAAGGAAAGGGATCATTCAGTGATGTCTTCAATCCACCAGTCATCACCAAGTGGCTCCCTCAGTGACAGGAGCTGTGACTCATGCCATAGAACTTGAACTCACTGTGTAGGGTCTGAAAGTTAGGGATGTAGAAAGTGTTCAGAAATGTTTCTTGATGTATTTGTTAGGAACCTTTGAATAGCTAATGAAGCGGAAGCCAACAGAGTGTTTTGCATAGCCAAAACGTCCTAAGTATCACTGAGTCTCATTGGTCTGGCCTAGTCCCATGTCCATCACTGACCCAGTCACTTTTCTAGGAGGACAGAATATATTGAGTAGCTTGATCTGGGTCAGGCACCAGTCTGTGGAGCCTGGGCCTCCCGTGGAAGCTCAGATTGAGTTTGGAATGGGAATAGTTCCCCCAAAAGGAAATTGAAATATTGTTGTCATAAGAATAAAGGAATGGATGCCCATCAGGCAAAAACAGCAGATGCCCAGAAAACCAAAGGAGTAACTTAAAGGCTTTCTGGAGATGTTTGCTTCCAGCTGAGTCCTTGGAGGATCAGTGTGATGTAGTAGGTGAAACCCTGGGATCAGAAAGAAGAGACCAGAGTCTAGACCCACCAGTCCTCCTGCCTCTTGTCTATCCCCAGATTCATTTCCATGGTATTACCATGATGATCCAGCTAAAACACGAATCTAACCATGTCTCAGCTTGAAATTGTTCATTGCTGCCCACCCCACACCTATCTCCCAACCCCAGCCCCACGGCCTGCCAGATCAAGCACAAAGGCTCTCAACAGCACGCGAGACCCTCTACTTGCTGTTCAGCATTATCTCCCTCGGCTTCAGACTGCCATCCCAGCACCCTGAGCTCCCTGTAGCACACATACACACACCAAGCTAAGTCTGTTCATGAATTTAATTGTGCCTTTCCCTGCAGTACCCTCTACTTTTCCTCACTGAACTTTTACCTTACCCATTCCATCTCATCCTTGATAACTTGGCCTAGATATCATCTCCTAGAAGCCCTCCCCTCTGTCCTACCATGAGCGCCACCTTACCCTAAACATACCTCTTTCCTTGCACTTAAAGTATTCTAATTACCTTTTTGTGATTCTATTCCAACAAAAGAATTGTGGTAGAAACCCTGTCTTTCTTATATGTGCCACCCAGGTGCTGCTATACTCACTGGCCCCAAAGAGATCCTTATTAAATGTTTCTTGAACTGAACATTTCAGGACTCCTTTCCCTCTTACCTAAAATGAGAACTTTGCACCGTATGAGCTATGAGATTCCTTCTAGCTCTGAATGGTCACAGATCAGTCTAGCTCTTGTCACTAGAGAGAAAGATCAGGAAAGAATGAGACACAGAGAAGGTGAGTTTTGATTTAGGAGCAGAGATTCAGAATAAGTAATCAAGAGACAATATCATGGCCCAAACTGGGCAGCACATGAATTCTGTATACTTAAGAGAGAATAAGGTTAGTGTGCATCCAAAACAAAGTGATGAAAAATAAAGCTGTTTTATCTCTAGATGTAAGATCGCCACATAAAGCATGTGGCCACTAGAGACAGAATCTCTGTGCACTGGTCACAGAGTAAGCTCTCAACGGTTTTGTTGAATGGAATGCCAAAGCCCAGCTTTTTCTGCTTCTCCACCAGAAGATGGATGGGCATTTGCCTGGTAAGGGAAGAGTCAAGGGAACATGTATTTGTGTCATGCAAACAACCACACACTATGCTGACAGATTCCCACCAGACCTGTAGTTTAACCTGGAAAACTGTGAAAAAGCTTCTGCTAGCCAAAAGGGAAAGGCAAAAACTTAAAGAGTGAACACTTAGGTCCCATAAAACACTAAAAGCTTAAGAGCAATAGGATAGTCCCAGCAGACTGTAAACCACTTGAATATTTCCAAGGAAGTCTCATCTGCTGTTATCACCCACTTCTTCAGATTTCTTTGCTGTTCTTTTGACATCTGATAGAGATTGAATGAGACACAGATAGAATTTATGGTTAGTGAAGAACCTACACTGAAAGAAGGACAAAAAGAGTCAGTATATCATCCTCGTTAGGCAGAATGACGTGCTGAAGAGCTTCCTAGTTTTTCAAAAACTGCATGTCAGTTACTTGAGGAGGGTGGAATATAAGTTAAAATTTTAAGAAGATCACATATTCTAGGATTAATGTAATCGAAGCATTAAGGATGCATTTGCATCAAAATAAAATCAATTCTATTTGATTGCTCCATCACTGATTTTCTAACACTCAAGAGAGAGTTTATTTTCAGGAGCATTACCTCATCGTCTGTGTTGCTGGTTTGTGTTTTTAAATCCCTATGTGTTTGTGCCAGGAGATGTGTTTTGTCTCGTGACCAAGAGTTTTGGTAGTATAAATGTACTTTGCTTTGTTTAATTTATTCATTTAATTTCTTCTTGGGTGATAGTTGTCTGTCTTTTCTCCCCTTCTAAATCAGACTTCCTGACAATTTTATGTAGAAAATTAAAGTCATATTCTTTCTGAACCTGAATTGATTTTGCCTAGGTCTTATTTCAGAAATAATAGCAAAGAGAAATAATAGACTCCAGGACCTTGAATTTCACAGTTCCTTCTTTGCAGTCTGGCTTGAAGCCATCCTGTGAAGTCAGAGCTTCTCTCTCTCTCTCTCTCTCTCTCCCCCCCTCTTCATCGCCCACATTTAAAGAGTAAGCACTTGATTTGTGTCACTGGGTGGTATGACTTTGTTGTTACTGCTGAAAATAAATCAGTTCAAGGACTGGTAATTAAATCATCTGCTTATATATTTTTTTCTCTTTCAAAATCACTCAGAAACCAGAACATTTCCCTCCTAATTCTGGGAGGCAATGGCAAACAGATCTTAGACTCTTAGGCTCTTAATGTTGATGGGAACCCTCGAGGTTTTGAGATCCAACAAAATGAGATGGGAAGGAGCGGCAGTCACCTGGCTTTTTGTATTAAAAAAGTCACAATCTTCATTTGCTATTATTTTCTCCCATTCAGAAGGCTGTCTTTTCACCTTGCTTCTAGTTTCCTTTCTTGTGCAGTGCAGAAACAACTAATCTCAAAAATATACAAGCAGCTTATGCAGCTCAACTCCAGAAAAATAAATGACCCAATCAAAAAATGGGCCAAAGAACTAAATAGACACTTCTCCAAAGAAGACATATGGATGGCTAACAAACACATGAAAAGATGCTCAACATCACTCATTATCAGAGAAATGCAAATCAAAACCACAATGAGGTACCATTTCACACCAGTCAGAATGGCTGCGATCCAAAAGTCAACAAGCAATAAATGCTGGAGAGGGTGTAGAGAAAAGGGAACCCTCTTACACTGGTGGTGGGAATGCAAATTAGTACAGCCACTATGGAGAACAGTGTGGAGATTCCTTAAAAAATTGCAAATAGAACTGCCTTATGACCCAGCAATCCCACTGCTGGGCATACACACCGAGGAAACCAGAATTGAAAGAGACACGTGTACCCCAATGTTCATCGCAGCACTGTTTATAATAGCCAGGACATGGAAGCAACCTAGATGTCCATCAGCAGATGAATGGATAAGAAAGCNCACTGCTGGGCATACACACCGAGGAAACCAGAATTGAAAGAGACACGTGTACCCCAATGTTCATCGCAGCACTGTTTATAATAGCCAGGACATGGAAGCAACCTAGATGTCCATCAGCAGATGAATGGATAAGAAAGCTGTGGTACATATACACAATGGAGTATTACTCAGCCATTAAAAAGAATACATTTGAATCAGTTCTAATGAGGTGGATGACACTGGAGCAGATTATACAGAGTGAAGTAACCCAGAAAGAAAAACACCAATACAGTATACTTACACATATATATGGAATTTAGAATGATGGTAATGATAAACCTATACGCAAGACAGCAAAACAGACACAGATGTATAGAATAGCCTTTTGGACTCTGTGGGAGAGGGAGAGGGTGGGATGATTTGGGAGAGTGGCAATGTAACATGTATGATATCATAAGTGAAATGAATCGCCAGTCTAGGTTCGATGCAGGATGCAGAGTGCTTGGGACTGATGCACGGGGATAATCCAGAGAGAAGGTGTGGGGCAGGAGGGGGGAGGTGGGGGTCGGGATTGGGAGTTCATGTACACTCGTGGCTGATTCATGTCGATGTGTAGCAAAACGAATACAGTATTGTAAAGCAAAACAAACTAAAAAATAAAAATTAATTTTGAAAAAAGAAACTACTATAATTTCTACCTGATAGAACCTACTAATACAAAATACAGGTCAATAGAAATCAGACTATTTTGGTAGAAATCAAGATGGTAGTTTCTCTTCACCTATATTCTGCAGTGTTTCCCAAATTTTAGTTTTATAGTCAGAACTTACTTTAAAATATTAATATGAAGTTAGAGTATTAGAATGTGAAGGTTGTTGAAAAAAAATTATTTCTCTTTCCATTACACGAGTAAATCACAGCTGTGTGCTAAGTCCTCCCTCTGTTATTCTTTGCTCACAGTTGTTTTGCAGGAATTAGTCTTTCTACTAGGTGGTAGCTTTCCTTGTTCCCTAATGCTCACTCAGAGTAATAATGTTCAAGCTGTCCTGGGAAATTTCTAAGTCAAATACTGTTATATAACTATTAATATGTCAATCATGTTCTAACTTGAATGTGCATCACTGCTGGAATGTAAACTTACCTAAAATATACCAGGAAAGCTTATAGAACAGATTAATTCACATCAAGGAGCCTCCTGAGCAGGTCACTTCTCAATCTACAGGATAAGGGGGCCGGGCAGACAGTGTCAGTCCAATAAGAAAATGGGGATCATAACAAGGAAGGCAGAATCTCTTCCTTTTTCTCATGTCCCACCCACTCCTCTGCCTTATTTATCCTAGATAACTACCAATCTGCTTCCTCTCACATTATTAAACTTGTCTTTTGAAATTCACAACAGTACTTGCTAGGCTTCTGGTTTCTTTCAATTAGTCTAATTGTTTTCTGTATCATTCTTTTCTATTGCTGAATATTGTTTCTCTTTCTTTTACTCAGTGCAGATTCTTTCTTTCTTTTTTTTTTAATAATTGTGAACAAATTGCATATGAATATTTGTGCACAGACTTTTTTGTATACTTATTTTATTTGGGGGTAAACACTTAGAAATGAAGCTGCTGGTCATATAGTTCACAGCCATTTTCCCACCCAATATTGAGTCTTGGTAGCTTGCTCAAATGTCCAAAAGAAAACTGCCAAATGAAAACAGATGCATAAAAACTCCAACATTAGAGATAAGGGCGAGAAAACAGACAAGCACTGACGTGTCTTCTCCCATGATAAGATAATTTACACATTTGATCATCAGAAAATCTATACATGTGTGCCTCTGATAAATTGCACTCATGAGTTTCATGTATTATCTGTACTAATTCAATTAGAAATGGGACCAAGAAAAAAGGCAGCACCATTGAACCATGTAATACACACTTTGTACATTAAGAAACACTATTAAATTACCTTAAATAGCTTAAAAACACACTACACGTTTATGATGTTCATGCAATTACACCATTTGATTTTTCAATCCCAGTTAATGAAAACCAGAAAATGAAAATTTCTAGTCAAGTAATAATTACTATCTTTTCAAGTTGAGTGAAATTAAAGAAGGGATTGGAGCTGACTATCAGATAAAAAAGGTATGTTCATATCTTGTCTCTAGGGTCAGTCAATCAGTTCAGTTTAGTCGCTGTCATGTCTGACTCTTTGGGACCCCATGAATTGCAGCACGCCAGGCCTCCCTGTCCATCACCAACTCCCGGAGTTCACTCAGACTCATGTCCATTGAGTCCGTGATGCCATCCAGAAATCTCATCCTCGGTCGTCCCCTTCTCCTCCTGCCCCCAATCCCTCCCAGCATCAGAGTCTTTTCCAATGAGTCAACTCTTCGCATGAGGTGGCCAAAGTACTGGAGCTTCAGCTGTAGCATCATTCCTTCCAAAGAAATCCCAGGGTTGATCTCCTTCAGAATGGACTGGTTGGCTCTCCTTGCAGTCCAAGGGACTCTCAAGAGTCTTCTCCAACACCACAGTTCAAAAGCATCAATTCTTCAGCGCTCAGCCTTCTTCACAGTCCAACTCTCACATCCATACATGAGCACTGGAAAAACCACAGCCTTGACTAGACGGACCTTAGTCGGCAAAGTAATGTCTCTGCTTTTGAATATGCTGTCTAGGTTGGTCATAACTTTTCTTCCAAGGAGTAAGGGTCTTTTAATTTCATGGCTGCAGTCACCATCTGCAGTAATTTTGAAGCCCTAAAAAATAAAGTCTGACACTGTTTCTACTGTTTCCTCATCTATTTCTCATGAAGTGATGGGGCCAGATGCCATGATCTTTGTTTTCTGAATGTTGAGCTTTAAGCCAACTTTTTCACTCTCCTCTTTCACTTTCATCAAGAGGCTTTTTAGTTCCTCTTCACTTTCTGCCATAAGGGTGGTGTCATCTGCATATCTGTGGTTATTGATATTTCTCCCGGCAGTCTTGATTCCAGCTTGTGTTTCTTCCAGTCCAGCATTTCTCATGATGTACTCTGCATATAAGTTAAATAAGCAGGGTGACAATATACAGCCTTGACATATTTCTTTTCCTATTTGGAACCAGTCTGTTTTCCATGTCTCCAGGGTATTTCTCCACAATTCTTTTCTCATAAGCAATGTAACCCAAGGGTTCTAGTGGTAAAGAACATACCTACCAATGTAGGAGACATAGGAGATTGGGGTTCAATCCTTGGGTTGGGAAGATTCCCTGGAGAAAAGCCTGGCAGCCCACCGATTGCTCTTGCCTAGAGAATCCCATGGACAGAGGAGCCTGGTAGGCTACAGCCTATAGGGTCACACTGAATTGAACATGACTGAAGTGATTTGGCATGTATGCCTGAGCAATGTAAAGGTAAATACGGTTTTACATTGCATATGTTTATTACTTTTTTTTTCACCTCAAGGAAAATCCTGAGACTTACACATACTAGAAATTTAAATTTGTAAGAAACACAGGTAACTGGTAATAAAGTATTTGCAAAGTTTACCAGACTCAGCCATAGCTCATTATGGTCTATTTGAAATAAAAGAACGTACATTCTGCTGTTTGACTTTGCATTAGAGAGATAGCACTTTCACAAGAGTCTCCTTCATTGGCAGGCAGGATCTTTACCACTAGTGCTAACTGGGAAGCCCACAAGGAATATCACTAAATAACAACAATTCCCTTTATTGGATCCCTGCTCATTCTGTGCCAAGAATGCTGATAAACTTACATGTATTATCCCACAGAATTGTCAGAAGGGAACATAACAGAATAAGTATTGTTTACAAATAAGGAACAAGTTTAGAGCAGTTAGGTAATCACTCTTAGTCATATTGCTTATTAGTGTGCCTCACGGAATGCCTCCCAAAGCAGAGTAGCTCAAAATAAAGTTTATAAATATTATATATCAAAATTAACATATCTTCAATAGTTTCAGAAAATATACTATTCAATAGAAGCCATTTATAACTCTATTTTTAAAGTGTAACTAAAAGATATAACTTAACCTATTAAAGTTTCTCTAGTAACTTCAAGGAACATATTCCTTGCCTTTTAGAGTTGGATAAACAGATATTAAAATATAATTTGACTAAGATGAGCTCCATAGTGAAGAAATTCAGAGAAAACATGCATAGTGAGCATAAGCAAGTCTGATTTGATTAAAAACATGCTTGAATCTACTACACGGGTAAGAAGAAGCTATATGACTAGAGGAGCAGTAAACACTCTGCGTAGAAGGATAGACACTCCCAAAGAACTTGAGAGAGAAAGTTTATGGTCAAGGAACCAAAAGACCAAATTGTTTGTTTGTTTGTTTGTTTTTTGGAATAAAAGGAACAGAAATGAAGGGTGAGAGAAGAATTTTGCAGAAGAATTGAGATCTATACCCTATTATTCCAGAATACTTTCATTCATTCCTTCTTTCTCCCAGTTACTTAATTATTATTCAGTTCCTACTAAGGACCAGACTATGCCACATTTTGGGATACATATTAGGATATGACAGGGGACATAACAAAGCTCTTCTACTAACAAGGTATGTTCTTGCAAAGGAAGATAGGCTACAAACAAAATTGCAAGTTAATATACAAAATATGAGAAAGTCATACATACTATTAAAAAGAACGAAAAAGTAAAGAGATAGATTACCAGTCAAACTGAAGTGTCCATAAGAATCATCTAGCAAGAGTGTTAAAATGCAAAGACAGACTCAGCAATTCTACAGTGAGGTTTCTGAGATTTCCATTTCTAATAGCCTCCCCGGGGATGCAAATGTTGCTGGAATATTGCTGGAGTGTTCACCGTGTTTTGACTAATAGGGAAAAGAACATAAGGAACCTTGTTGTTTTTTCAGGAAACACCTCTTTGTTGGATTACATTTATTTTTTTTAAATACATTCATAAATAAAGACCCAACAATAGAGTCCCTAAAACATATGAAGAGAAAAATAGACAATTGTATCAATACAATAATAGAGACATCAACACACTATTTTTAATAATGGACAGAACAACCAGAGAAAACATTAATTAAAAGACAAAAGGTTTGAGCAACACTATATATCAGTTGAAGCTGATATATATATATAGAGAGAGAACATTCCTCCAGCACAATACACATTCTTAGCAAAAGCACAAGGAACATTTTACAGAATAGAACATATTTCATGGCACAAGAAAGCAGTAGAAGTTTAAAAGATTGAAATCATAAAAATAATATTTTCTGACCACAGTGGAATTGAACCAGAAATGAATTACAGAAAGAAAAAAGAAAATGTATAGAAATTAAATACTCTTAAAATAATGAATGAGTCAAGGAGGAAATCACAAGGGAAAATTTAAAAGACCTTGATATGAATGAAACAAAACATACCAAAATTTGTGAGATGCAGTGTTCAGAGGGAAAATTAGAGCTAAAATGCCTACAGTAGAAAAGAAGAAAGAGCTCAGATGGATAAACTCATTGTACACTTTAAAGAACTAACTTACGAAAGGAAACTAAACACATAGCAGAAGAAAAAATAATACAGTTTAGAATATAGATAAATCATAGAGAGAGTAGACAATTGTGCATTTAATTCTATCAATATAAAAAATAATGAAATTTAATTATAAGATCCAGTATAAAAATGTTGAGGTATCTATATGAGACATAAAGTCTGGCATGATTTTAAGCAAATTGTGGAACTCAAGTAAAGGTAATCCAATACCTGAAACACTGTTGTTCAAGTAGAACAAATATCATGACATTAAATTATGAAGAAGGAAACATAATTTTAAAAAGCTAATTGTCTCTGTAATAGCCAATAATTATGAGTACGAATTGACTTTCAGTGTTTAGAATGAACCTACAGACAGAAGTGAAAGATACCAATAATTTAAAAAGCTAGATAGAGAATGTAAATTGGGCATGCTTGACAATATAAAAGTAAAGGTACCACTCTTAGAAGTAGGCAGAAGTGGAGAGAGAGAGGCTAGGAAAGAGTAGATAAGTTGGCTGACTTCTGTCACAGCAGGGAGAGGCAAGAAACTTGTATGTAGCCCTTGAGGATATTAATGTATAAGTGGTAGAGAAGCAAAAATATACAATGTAGCTCAACATAGGTGAAATGAAGGAAGTGGTTTGGGGGTGATAATGTCTAAATAAGCTTATACTTCTATTTTTTATTTCAGGGATTTACTTATTTAAAAGTCAAAAATAATAGTGAATAATATGTAGAATCATGAACCCAAGCACAAATTTAAACAAAAGCAGAAATGCTTAATAGGAATAGCTTCCAGATAGAAATTCAAGGGCTGGAGATGCATGGAGCAAGGAAAAACTGAATTTTATCATTAATTCTTTAGTTCTATTGAGTTCCTAAAAAAAAAAAAAAAAAGATTTGTCAAATGAATAAAAGAGAAAAATAAATAATGTTTCAAAAAGTAAAGGAAGAACATTATCTCAAGAGGGTATCCAGATTATTATTTAAAGTCCCCTGAAAGAACAGTTGTCAGTGACTTCTCAATGCAGTGATCAGGTAACCAGACAGTAAAGGGAAGAACTATATTATGCCAAAGGCTTGTAAGACTTATGACTGTAATCAGGAAGTTCAATAATTTCCCTTCCTCACAGGGCAGACAATCAATCAGCCAGGGAGCCAGTTGTCTTGGAGAAACCATCTCTCACTGTCATTCCATATTGTTTTTGAAGTAATAATCAATGTAGTCCTTTATCAAATGAAACTAAGATGAGCAAATATTAAAATGTAAGAGTCTATAGAATCATTTTTTTTTCAGATGGCATGATATATACCTGAAAAAGTGAAACGAGTTAGAATTGATAAATTAGTTTAATAAGATAGTCAAAATCAGTGCAAATATACCAAATTCAACAGCACTCATTCATATCAGCCATATCTAGTTAATATACATAATGAAGAAAAAATATCTGACATAAACAAATGTGAATGAATTATAGGAAAAGCAACCTGTCAATTTTTGAAATGGTTGCTTATATGAGTTTTCCCGACTTTTATATTTGTTTCCTTTGTCATCCATTGACACTGAACTCCCCTTCCTTTTCAAAATCAAAATATACATTTTTCCTGAATTATTCTGCTCAGCGTCTTAGCTAACCACGTATCTTTTTTGAAGACTTTTTAATTTTATTCCTACAATACTATACCTTCCACAATTTCTTCCCATTGCTCTGTTTCATCTTTCTCTATGTATTTACTTTTTCGCCATCACTCTGTTTTGAATAGTAAACTTATTAAAGCTCTGTTCTTAGCCCCTTTTCCTTATTACTCTCCCAACTCATATGTCCTGTAGCTTAAGTTTCTACCTTGATCTAGACGACTACCAAAATACTCATGCCAGCCAACTTCATTCTCCAAAAGGTTAGGGCAACTTCACTTGGGTCTTCCTTACATATACCAAATGTTGGATATTTCTCACATAATTCAAATGTTCTGATTCATACTTGAAATTTATAAGCTCACCAACTTAGTGTATTAGTGACTAACTCCAGCATTAATCCACCTGTACAAGTCAGGATTCTGAATGTGATGTTTGATTCATCTTTTTGAACCAAACTCAGTTCACTCATCTAATCTATGAACTGTTCTTCCTAAACATACCTAATTTATCAGTTTGTACCTTCACTTCTGTATTTCTAGTTACATTACCACTATCTTTCACATGGGTTATTACCCTGGGCTCCAAATTGTTCTCCTCTCTCCTCATTTAATCCTATTTAATCCATTTCCACAAGCTACTAGGGCCACTGTTTAGGATATTAATCTTATGTTACTCTCCTGAAAACATCAATGGTTCATCATCTCTCCTTAGAATAAAGTCTAAAATGCTGTTAAGACCATCTGGTCACTTTTTTTCTTTTTTTGCACTTTAGCCTTATTTACGTCTCAGCATATTTCACATACTTAGCAATTCAGTCACACTGTTTCTCTCAATCTGTTAAAACTGCCATAAAATTTATCTCCTGGGTTTAAGCTGTTGTTTCCTATGTTAAAATACATTTCCCTATATACACTGATTTGACAATTATTCCTATTCATTCTTTAGGCCTCAGTTTAAATCACCACTGACTATGGAAACATGCATCTGAACTTTCCTTTAACCCCTTTATAATCATTATATCTCACATTAAACCATAAACTTGTACATGTCAAGAGCTGTGTCCATTTTGTTCATTCTTGTTTACTTTGGGTCACATAAAATTTGGCACTTACTAAGCACTCAAGCTTGACTCTGTTTCACAGAGACATAATTCTCTCCATTCCTCCACATGTTACTTATAAAAATTCACATCTGCAGTAATCCTTTGTCATTTTCTCTATTCTCAAAAAGTAGACTATCTTGTTTGCTTTTCAGTCTACATTGAACAGGTATCTTCCTGTTTTGACAAGCTTCTGACTGGACATAGGCTATTCACTTTCTTATCATGTATTTTCAACTTTTTAAAAAAATTTCTAGGAGATGTTATACTGCAGAATATAATCTATTGAAGTTATCTCAATTACAAAACTTATCTGCCCCGAGCCTCTATGTTTGTTGAGGTACTGTCCCCTTTCTTTTCCTTCACCACCAAGACCTCCAACAAAGTTGCTAAATTGTTGATTTCAGAGATCCTTACCTTCTACTCAATGCTAGAAGGGAATACATTTACTAAAACAAATATCAACCCTTGCCTCCATTGATTAGAAACCATTGGATGGCTTTGTTTTACCTTCAAGAAAGTAAAACCATCAATAGTAAAATACAAGACCCTTTGTATCTTACTGCTGCCTTATTATAACCATCTTAAACCTTTGTTGCCTTAAATAATTCAGAATTCCCAGTGAGTTACTTGAATAAAAATTTATTCCTAGTGTTATGCTGCCCAAAGCCAATACGACATCTGCTTTTGAGAAAAGAAAAAGCTTTATTGCTAGGTCAACCAACAAAGGGAAAGGAGGCAGGGCTCAAATCTGAATCCTCAATATGGGGTTCAGTCAAACTTTTATGAGTTAGGGCAGGAGGGTTGGTACAGAGAAGAAGTGGTGGGGCAGGTTTCTCTTGGAGGGTTTGGAACTTGACCTTTTATGGTGTGAAAGTGAAGTTGTTTATTCAGTTATGTCCAACTCTTTGCAACTCCATGAGCTATATATATATAGCCCACCAGGCTCCTCTGTCCATGGAATTTTCCAGGCAAAAGTACTGGACTGGGAAGCCATTCCCTTTCCCAAGGGATCTTCCTGACCCAGGGATCGAACCCAGTTCTGTTGCATTGAGGCAGATTCTTTACTGTCTGAACCACCGAGGAAGGGGGCTTCAGCATCAGATCTTCCTAGACAATGGAACCTTCCCTTCTAGAAAGTTTCAACATTCAGATTCAGGTCACATTCCTGTCCTTTGGTTCTGTGGTCAGTGAGAAAACTTTGGTTCTAGGTGTTTGAGGTTAAAATTTTCTCCTCTGTGCATGCTTCAGCTGCATGACTTGCTGTTTTGCTCTGTTGACTCTGAAAAACAAATATCTTTCTATTTTTCTATTTATTTTTATTGGAATACAGTTGCTTTACAGTGTTGTGTTAATTTCTGTTGAACAGCAAAGTTAATTACCTGTATGTTTACATAGATCCCTTCTTTTTCTATTCCCTTCACATTTAGGTCACAACAGAGCACTGAGTGGCGTTCCCTGTACTGTGGAGTTGGTTCTAATTATTTTCTGTATCTTTTTAGAAATAGTATAGGTTCTGTGATTTCACTAGTATCTTTACTGTTTCCTCCTACATACCTTGTGCCTTGGGTTGAAGAGTGTCCCCCTAAAACTCATGCCTCCACTGAATCTAGAAATGTGACCTTATTCAGATACTGGGTCTTTACAGATATAATCACAGTGAGGTCATACTTGATTAGTGGTGTGGTGGTGGTTTAGTTGCCAAGTTGTGACCGACTCTTACAAATCAATAGACTGTAGCCCACCAGGTTCCTCTTCCCATGGGATTTTCCAGGCAAGAATACTGGTGTGCTAAGTCACTTCAGTCATCTCTGACTCCTTGAGACCCTATGAACCGTAGCCTGCCAGGATCCTTGGTCCATGGGGTCCTCCAGGCAAGAATACTGGAATGGGTTGCAATTTCCTTCTCCAAGGGATCTTCCAGACCCAAGGATTGAACCTGTGTCTCCTGCATTGGCAGGTGGGTTCTTTACCGCTAGTGCCACATGGGAATCCCATAAAAATACTGCAGTGGGTTGGCATTTCCTTCTCTAGGGGGTCTTCCCGACCCAAGTATCGAACCCGAATCTCCTGCCTTGCAGGCAGATTCTTCACTGCTGAGTCACCAGGCAAGTGCTATACTTGATTAAGATAAACCCTAATCCAATATCAGTTCCCTTATAAGAGGGGGGAAATTAGAACACTGAGACCTAACAGGAGAAACACAGTGTAAAGACGCAGAAGAGAATGTGAAGATGGAGGCAGGTATTGGAGTGACACCTCTGCACATCAAGAAATGCCAAGAATTGCAGGCAACTACCAAACAATCAAAGGATCAAGGAAGGATCTTGCCCTAGGACCTTCAGGGAGTCTACAGCCCTGCTGACACCTTGATTTCAGACTTCTAGCTTCCAGAACTGAGACAAATTTGTGTCATTCTAAGCCATCTGGTTTGTTGCCATTTGCATAGCAGCCCTGGAAAACTAATGCATCCTAGCAATCAGGCCAAAATATCTTGATAGTTGCTGGTTACATACAACTCAAATATGATTCGATAATTTTATAAATTTAAGGGTTTTTTTAAGTACATGTGGTCTAGTTTTGTCATTTTGTTCATATAGAAGCTCTTCTTTATTGTGATGTTATTTAAATTACAGGATAGTTGAAAAAAACTACATTTGGGATTGCGCACAATGTTTAGCAACTATAATTAATGCAACTGAGAATAACTGGGGTAAACAACTGAGATACATTCTCTCTGTGTAAATGAAGTTTCTGGTGCAGGTTTTTATCTTGAGACAGTTTCTGGGAAATCATAGACAGTGGCACCTGGGAACAAAAATGTTAATCTCAATTGTTACAGGTGCTCTTATTCAGTCACTTGGGAAGAACCCTGCCATGCTTAGAGGCACTAACAAGGAGACAGCCAGGTAGTGCATTAAACAATATCCTCAGTTGAGGGAAACCATGTCTGTCAAATCAGGGCTGATATTTGTTTCAGTTGCTATTGAACCTCAGGAATCAGCTAAAACTCATAAATTTATTTCACTTCCATGATCTGTTAGGATGGCCAATGGATCTGTTTAGCTTTAAGGTCATGACTTTAATTTCTTTGCTTTAACTGTTCCTAAAACTGTCACTTCTGAATAAAAGCATATACATTTTTATATGTACACACACACAAAAACACATGTCATCTCATAAATCAAAGAGGACCACCCAGCCAATTATTTTACTGTAGTCGTATTGGCTGAGATTGTGAGTTACTTTAATTTGCATTTAAAAGAGAAGACAGAAAATTCCCAGTGAAATAAAAATGCTTAGTTT
Organism: Aepyceros melampus; assembly: GCA_006408695.1. Taxonomy (NCBI): domain Eukaryota; kingdom Metazoa; phylum Chordata; class Mammalia; order Artiodactyla; family Bovidae; genus Aepyceros; species Aepyceros melampus. The sequence goes on from SJXQ01009915.1 coordinate 72,981, forward strand.
TGCTGGTTCAATAAAACAGAACAATGAGTTAAACACTGCCTTTAAAAACAGTGTTTGTACTTTTGAAGGTTAGTGGAATTTGCAGGTGGTAGGGCAGAATCTCTCAGTGATATTTTGGTTTGGAGACTTAAAACTCAAGAAAACTTGGTGAGAACTGGGAGACCACCTGACAGAGTAAAAAGGTCACTATTCTTGCTTCATCCTCTATCTACAAACACAGAGACCTCTGGGCTGCACTTTAGGAAAATCCTGTCAGAAGAAAGAGCACCTGAAGCAACCCTTAATCAGAGCTGTAACTGTAATCATAATAATTGTTCTACTAAAACTAATGAAAATTTATATTGGAATTCATCCTTGAGACAGTCATGTAAAGTACCTATTCCTTTCCTGCTGTTAGTCACTAGTCTCTGAAAAAGTATTGTGGGAGTAAATGTCAACTTAGCTCTTTTTTCATTCTAAGCTAACAGGGAAAAAACAATTCAGACAGAGAAATTACATAGATGGGCAAATGAGAGAGGAAAAAGTCTGTCTGATTAAAAGATATTTCAGGGAATATGTTATTCTAATGCAAATGATTTTCCTGATGATTTTCTTTAGGGGTAAACTGCTTTATTGCCATTGCCACTGGAAGGCAAAGTATTGTTCGTGTGCTGGACATCTTGAGCTCTCAAGTTCATTTCCACCTTGAAGCTGACTCCTCCAGGGAATAGGTAACGAATCTGAAACATTACCTGGATCCCTGAAGAAGACAGTGCTTCAGCTGGGGCATAGTACATATCAATCCAGTCGTATCTATGAGAAGATGATGACCTTCAACAGCCAGTGTCTTTCAAATAACAGACAGATGGCAGAAACAAGCCTGAAAACACCAAGATGAAGCACAGAAAAATCAAGGGTAAACAAAATTGTTTGTCTGATTCACAGTGAGATGTACTTTGCCACTGAGCTTTGGAGTTTTGGCGTCAAAGAACTCTAAACGAGATGAAGTTGGCAAGACAAATTATAGGTTATGTCTAGCATACTTCATGGCATTTTGAAATTTTAACATGTTCGTATTGGGAACTTCTGACATTATCATTAGCAGCTATGGGAAGCTTGACATTGATTCCATCACTTATGTTTCTCCCTTTTCAAAGGGAGAGCAGGCTTCTCCTCACATCAAAACTTATTTGTCTGTCCTCTCTTCTTTCCTCACTTAGAGAAAATAATTACTAAGAAGGTAAGGAGATTTTGCTTTTCCTAAAGACAGTTGAGTCAGTGAAGTAGCCTGAATTTCTCATGAGAAGAATAAAGAAATGCCTCACTATACCACTCCTAAGATGGGTAAAATTTTCCCTGGTTATTTTTCAGAATATTCTTCTGAAAAGTATTGATAGCTATTTATCATTATGAATAATTATCTTCCTAGAAGTAAAATTATCTTTTTATTATTTTCTGACTTATGTTTTGTATTCCACTGTGTCTTTTGGACACTCAGATTCCACTTTATACAAAGTGTTTTTCATTTTCCATCTGATTAAAAAAAAAATCCATTCACCTTGTCTAAATTTCAGAAAATGAAATTTCTTTTAGTTATAGTCTCTCCTCACTTTACCTCTTCGGTCCTCTTCAACTAGGGCAGAGATCCATAACCAGAGTTCCAGACTGCCTTTCTCACTGGCTTATCTCTTTTTAATTCCATTTGATAGTGAAGCTTCAGGAAATGCTCTACTCAGATTGCTCAACACTTAGTTCAGATTTTCTTATAACCCCCTTTCATACCATCATGCTCAGAGACATGTATTGAAGATCGATAATTTCTCAGCCTTATAGTTACTTAATCCTCTCAATTTCTTATTTGGAAAAAATTTAACATCATCTACATATAAGGCGTTGTGGTAAGCCCTTTGGAAGAAAAGCAAGTGAAATATGGTAATATGAAAATAAATAAAGGAAATCTTTATTTATTTAAAGTAGAGTGGAGAGGCTCTGAAAAGGGAACAGTCATGTGTCCATCACTCACCACAGCTTACTAACACCTGCAGGAATAAAGGTTTCCTCCTGTTGCAACACCACCAAGCTGCCTACCACTATCAGCCAATGAAGAAACATCATGAGTTCAGTTCAGTTCAGTTGCTCAGTCGTGTCTGACTCTTTGCGACCCCATGAATCGCAGCACACCAGGTCTCCCTGTCCATCACCAACTCCCAGAGTTCACTCAGACTCACGTCCATCGAGTCAGTGATGCCATCCAGCCATCTCTTCCTTGGTCGTCCCCTTCTCCTCCTGCCCCTAATCCCTCCCAGCATCAGGGTCTTTTCCAATGAGTTAGCTCTTCGCATGAGGTGGCCAAAGTACTGGAGTTTCAGCTTCAGCATCATTCTTTCCAAAGAAATCCCAGGGCTGATCTCCTTCAGAATGGACTGGTTGGATCTCCTTGCAGTCCAAGAGACTCTCAAGAGTCTTCTCCAAAACCACAGTTCAAAAGCATCAATTCTTCAGTGCTCAGCCTTCTTCACAGTCCAACTCTCACATCCATAAATGACCACTGGAAAAACCATAGCCTTGACTAGACGGATCTTAGTCAGCAAAGTAATGTCTCTGCTTTTCAACATGCTGTCTAGGTTGGTAATAACTTTTCTTCCAAGGAGTAAGTGTCTTTTAATTTCATGGTTGCAGTCACCATCTGCAGTGATTTTGGAGCCCAAAAAAAATAGTCTGACACTGTTTCCACTGTTTCCCCATCTATTTCCCATGATTGCCATTTCCAATTTCCTCCTAAAACCTATTAAGAGCTGACCTTCCTTTTGTCTCTTGTGACTTTTTTATGACTCACCATAGTTTGCATGTCTCTAGTTGCCATTCTCTGCTATTGCCAATATTTTCCTGGTAAAATAATCAGCTCTTTTGTTAAGGTTAAAAGTAACTTTCTCAGGGCTATCTCAATGTGAAAGGTATGAGTTATACCTCTTATAACTCAGCTCTTTCCCATTGTATCTCAGGGCTATCTCAGTGTGGAAGGTATGAGTTATACCTCTTATAACTCAGCTCTTTCCCATTGTATAGCAAATTGACCCAATTTACAGAGGTCAGCAGCGACATTTATTTTCCTGAGTGCTTTCTTTTGCAGCAAGGTCCCCCTCCCCACTGCCCAAAGCAAGCTGGACAACCCAGAGATGTTTCCTAGAGGTGGCACCCAACTACTGGCTGGTAGAAGTTACTACATCAATATACTGACTCCCATTTCCTTTGAGTGGGATGATTCTGAGACTCATGCTTGAGCTCCCCAAATTCCTTGGTGGCAATAAGGTCTTATTGCTTAGAGTGATTTCTCAGTATAAATTGCTTTAGGGTGTTGATTTCATTTGAAGTTTTCCTTTCACATTCTTACTCCCTGTCTTAGCTGAGATCTTTTAGAAGCAGAGCTCAATACAAGCATCAAACATATGTAATTTATTTGGGAGGTATAAGGGAACATTGGTGGGGAAATAGAGAAGTGATAAGAGGAAGAAACCAATCCATTCCCTTGTGTATTACTATGCTAGCAACCATAGAGTCTGCTTAACTCTAGGAGGAAAGGAAAATTCATACTCAGAGATGTGACAGCAAAGGGAAAGGAGACCTGGAATTATACACCAACTCCCACAAAATATTGTATGAGTGCTCTAGGGTTCATTTAGTCCCCTGGCACTCCCATCCTGCTCACTGAATCAACAGAGTTGTCTCCATATTGGGGAAAGCCCTTATATCTAGAGATGCAGATAGCATCCTCTGGAAAGCAGCATAACAAACATGTTGAAATAAGAGGATTTGAAGCTAGTCAGTGGACTGTTAACATTGTTTGATACCCTTCCGCACTTGCCTGCCTATCTGGAATCATTTCCAACAAATTGCTTACACAGAATCTTTATTTCAAGAGTTACTTGTGGAAGATCTCACACTAAGAAAACCATGTTTACTTATGAAAATAGATGAGTATAGATAAGATACTAAAACAAATGTAAAAACAACATACTTTGGAGGAAAGACAAGGGAACAATCAGGAAACGTCTCTTGAGGAAGACAAAGATTGAGGTAAATTTAGGACCAGTAGGAATTGTGTAAATAAAGACAGGGAGAAGGATGCAGATGAGAAGAACATTTCATCAAGCAGTAGGAAAGCATCAAGGTTGGGGCTGTGGGAGTTGTATGGACCAGACAGGCAATAAGACTATGTGTTTGCTAGTACAGAATTTAAACAAATAATAAATACTGGAAAAGGGAATCCTATGCTACTGGTGGGAATATAACTTGATGCAGCCACTATGGAGAAAAGTATGGAGGCTCTTTAGAAAACTAGAGTTACTATATGAGCCAGAAATCCCACTCCTAGACATATATCTGGAGAAAATTCTAATTCAACAACATACATGCAACCCACTGGTCATAGCAGAACTATATAAGGTAGTGAAGACATGCAAGAAGCAAGAAACTTAAATTTCAATCTATGTATGAATGATAAAACTGTGGTGTGTATATATATACATATATATGGATACACACATACACATGCTTGCTGCTGCTGCTAAGTCGCTTCAGTCGTGTCCGACTCTGTGCGACCCCATAGACGGTAGCCCACCAGGCTCCCCCGTCCCTGGGATTCTCCAGGCAAGAACACTGGAGTGGGTTGCCATTTCCTTCTCCAATGCATGAAAGTGAGAAGTAAAAGTGAAGTCGCTCAGTCGTGCCCGACTCTTAGCGACCCCATGGACTGCAGCCTAGCAGGCTCCTCCGCCCATGGGATTTTCCAGGCAAGAGATGTATTTATATATGCATATGTGTGTGTGTGCACTCAGATGTTCAGTTGTGTCTGACTCTGCAATCCCATGACTGTAGCTCACCAGGCTCTTCTGTCCATGGGATTTCCCAAGCAAGAATACTGGGTGGGTTGCCATTTTACCCTCCAGGGGATCTTCCAAACCCAGGGATAGCACCCAGTTCTTTTGCATTGGCAGGCAAGATTCTTTACCACTGAGCCACCTGGAAAGCCCATATGTATGTATATGTAGATATACATACACACATATATATGCATATATATATATATATATATATATATATATATATATACATACACACACACATACCTACAATGGGGTATTAATCAACCCAAAAAAGAATGAAATAATGTTATTTGCAGCAACATGGATGGATGCAGAAATTATCATACTGAGTGAAGTAAGTCAAAGAGAAATATTATATGATACCACTTTTATGTGGAATCTAACAAATTGATACAAATGAACTTATTTATAAAACAGAAACAGACTCACAAACAGAAAACATATTTATGGTTACCAAAGAGGAAAATGAAGGGAGGGATAAACTAGGAGTTTGGAATTAGCATATATAAACTACTATGTGTAAAACAAGGTCCTACTGTAAAGCACAAGGTATGATATTCAATATCTTCTAATAACCTAATATGAGAAAGAATCTATATCTATCCCTGAATCACCTTGCTATATACCAGAAACTAACACAACATTATAAATCAACTATACTTCAATTTTAGAAAGTATCTTTTACAAAGCAAAATGTAGCTGTGAAGAAGTCTAGTTTACTCATTTCTTAATAAATTGCACACTTAATTTCACATCAGACCTCTATCTAATCTTAGGGCAAAAGAATTTCTGTTTTATTCAACTGCTCTATATTGACTTATATTTAGGTCTCTGATTTGTTTTGAGTTAATTTATACAGGCTGTGAGATTTAAAATGAGATTTTTTTCATATGTAATTTTTCCAGCAGTCTTTGCTGAAGACTGTCACTTCTTTATTGAATTGCTTTTGCATCTTTGTCAAAACTCCAATAGCCATATTTGTGTGGGTCTATTTCTGGGCCTTTCTTCTGTTCTACTGATATATGTGCTTATAACTTTGCCAATAGAGCACTATTTTAATTCTGTATCAACTTTATTTTACTTATTCGAAGTTATTGAGCCTACTATAAATCATATTTTTACATAGAAATGTTAGAAACAGCTTGTCTGTTTTCTCAAAAATGCAGCATGGATTTTGACTGGAATTGAATTAAACACATAGATCAATTTAGGAAACTGATATCTTTATTATATTGATTCTTCCAATTCACCCCCATAGTATGTCTCTTCATTTATATAAGTCTTTGCTTTGTTCATCAGTATTTTGTAGCTAACAGCATTCAAATTCTATACATACTATAATAGACTTATACCTAAATATTAATTTTGGAATTTTGTAAATGGTATCTTTTATTTCTAATTTCATTTAATTAATGCTGAATCTGGAGTAATTTCATTAGTAATTCAGTTAAAATGTATGTGCTGAAATTATATTCTAGATAAGGTTCTAGAAAAAAAATTTTTTTAAGAATCTTGGGGGTCTACAAAGAGATTCATGTCACCTGTAAATATGACATTTTATTATTTCCTTTCCAATTTGTTAGTCTTTTATTTCAGATTCCCTCCCTGTTGCACTGACTAGGACTTCCATTTTAAGGTTGAGTACAGAGAGCAGACATTCTTACCTTCTCACAGATCTTAGAAGGAAAGCATTCACTATTTCACCATTGACTTAATATTATCTGTAAATTTATAGTGCTTGCCCTTTATCATTATTGAGCAAATTCCCGCTAATTCCAGCTGGCTAGAAGTTTGTATTATTAACAGGAATTGAGTTCTGTCACAGGATTTTCAGCATCAAATGACATTATCATGCACGTTTTATTCCCTTTCTGTTAGTATGATAGATTGCATTGGTTGGTTTTCAAATACTGAGCCACCTTGTCATTCTGAGGATAAAATCAACTTGGTCATAATGTATTATTGTTTTGATTATTTCTGGATTTTATTTACTAATATTTTTTGAGGATTTCGGTCTATATGAGAATTGGGGGTCTGTAATTTCGCTTTTCATGTATTGCCTTTGGTTTAGGTATCAGGGTGATTAGATTTCTAAAGTGGCATAACAGTTCAGTTCATTCTCTCAGTTGTGTCCGCTTCTTTGTGACCCCATGGACTGCAGCACGCCAGGCTTCCCTGTCCTTCACCGACTCCCGGAGCCTACTCAAACTCATGTCCATCACATCAGTGATGCCATCCAACCATCTCATCCTCTGTTGTCCCCTTGTCCTCCTGCCTTTAATCTTTCCCAGAATCCGAGTCTTCCAATGAGTTAGCTTTTTGCATCAGTTGGCCAAAGTATTGGAGCTTCAGCTTCAGAATCAGTCCTTCCAATGAACATTCAGGACAGATTTCCTTTAGAATTGACTGACTGGATTAAGTTGCATAACAAATTACCACAAACTTAGTAGTTTAAATCAACACTTATTTAATATCTTAGAGATCTGGCTGCTGCTGCTGCTGCTAAGTCACTTCATTCGTATCTGACTCTGTGCGACCCCAGAGACGGCAGCCCACCAGGCTCCCCCGTCCCTGGGATTCTCCAGGCAAGAACACTGGAGTGGGTTGCCATTTCCTTCTCCAATGCATGAAAGTGAAAAGTGAAAGTGAAGTCGGGGTGGAGGGTTAAAAGACTGGATAGAGCATAATTGGTTTCTCTACTCAGTGTCTCAAAAGGCTGAGATCAAGTTTGTCAGCTGGGCTGTATTCTCATCGGCAATGTGGACTTCTTTTTTAAACTCTAATAATTATTGGCAAAATCAATTTCCTTTCATCCATATAACTCATGAAGACTGCATCTTCAAGACCAGCAGAAAAAGTATCTATCTGGCACCACATCTTTTTAAGACTCATTTGATTGCCTGAGGACCACTCGGGCTAACTCCCTTATGATTAACCCAAAGTAAAGAGATTAGTAACTTAATTATGGGAATGGTCTTCCATCATATTTACAGACTCCTCATGTACTCTAGCTGCTGCTGCTGCTGCTGCTAAGTCACTTCAGTCTTGTCTGACTCTGTGAGACCCCAGAAACAGCAGCCCACCAGGCTCCCCTGTCCCTGGGATCTCCAGGCAAGAACACTGGAGTGGGTTGCCATTTCCTTCTCCAATGCATAAAAGTGAAAAGTGAAAGTGAAGTCACTCAGTCGTGTCTGACTCTTAGCGATCCCATGGACTGCAGCCTATCAGGCTCCTCTGTCCATGGGATTTTCCAGGCAAGAACACTGGAGTGGGGTGCCATTGCCTTCTCCATGTACTCTAGCTACTGCTACTGCTAAGTCACTTCAGTCGTGTCTGACTCTGTGCGACCCCATAGACGGCAGCCAACCAGGCTCCCCTGTCCCTGGGATTCTCCAGGCAAGAACACTGGAGTGGGTTGCCATTTCCTTTTCCAATGCATGAAAGCAAAAGGTGAAAAGTGAAGTTGCTCAGTCAGGTCCGACTTAGCGACCCCATGGACTGAAGCCTACCAGGCTCCTCCATCCATGGGATTTTCCAGGCAAGAGTACTGGAGTGGGGTGCCATTGCCTTCTCCGTGTACTCTAGCAGAGGGTATTAAATAGGTCATGTACCTAAGGAGTCGATAATCATAAAAACCAACAAAATTCTTAGCTTACTACTTAGGTTTAGTCTCATAAATGAACCAAGACTTTTTCACTTTTCTTTACTGAAATAGCTTATGTAGAATTGATATCATTTTATGTTAATCCTTTGTAGAGTCTGCTAGTGAAACATCTGAGTTTGAAATTTTCACATTCAGAAGCTTTTTTAGTGTAATTCAGTTTCATTAATAGTTACATCTTCCTATGGTTATCTATTTTATCTTGAATGAATTCTATAGTTTTTAAAAAATTAGGTAACTTTATTATTTTTCAGAATATATGTTTATGTGCTCAGACACTTACATGGAGTTTGTAAAATTCCTTTATTATATGCCTGAAGTCTGGGGAAAAAGAGGTCTGTAGTGCTATTATCTATTCCATTTCTGATAGTGGTAATTTGAATCTTCCCCTTTTATCAGTTTGAATCAAAGTTATACATTTTATTGAATTCTCCAAAGAAATATATTTAGTTCTCAATGTTTTTTCTCTATTGCTTTCTGTTTTCAATATCATATATTACTGTCCTTTTAAATCTCCTTTGGTCCCCTACATTTTACTTTTTGTTCATTTCTTAAGGTAGAATCTTAAATTACTATTTAAGAGCATCCTACAACTTTTGATGTGGCCTATTCTACCAGTTCAAAAATATTCCAAATTTCCTTGCAATTTCCTCATTGATCACTGGAGAAGGAAATGGCAACCCACTCTAGTACTCTTACCTGGAAAATCCCATGGACAGGAGTCTGGTAGGCTGCGGTCCATGGGATCGCTAAGAATCTGACACAACTGAAGTGACTTAGCAGCAGCAGCAGCAGCAGCATTGATCACTGAGTTATTTCTAAGTGTACAATTTCCAAGTATTTTATTTTCCTGTTATGATTCCTTTAATTTCAGTTTAATTCTATAACATCAGTATATTTTGTATAATTGTTGTTGTTCAGTCATTAAGCCTTGTTTGACTGTTTGCAACCCCATGGACTGTAGCATGCCTGGCTCCTCTATCCTCTACTATCTCCGGGAGTTTGCTCCAATTCATGTCCATTGAGTTGGTGATGCTATCTAACCATCTCATTCTCTGCCACCCACTTCTCCTTTGCCTTCAGTCTTTCTCAGTATCAGGGTAATTGTATAATTACAATTTAAAAAAAATTTGTCAGGATATATGTTATTGCTCAGAATATGATCCATCCTTGAGAATGGCCCATATTCACTTAAAAGGATGCATATTCTATTGTTAAAGGAATACTCTGTTAATGTCAACTAAACCCTATCTGTTAAAGGTGTTATTCAGTTCTTCTATAAATTTCTATTTTATCTCTTTGTTCTATTTATTACTGAGAGAAAATTTTGATATCTCCAAATATAATTATGGGTTTGTCTATTTCTCCTCTCAGTTTGTAGATTTTTGTTTCAAATATTTTGAAGCTCTATTAGACACTGTGTTAGTTTTCCATCACTGCTATAACTTGCCCCAAAACTTAATGAACTGAATAACAGAACTTTTTTATTTTTCATGGTTTGGTAGTTTAGTTTGGCTTAGCTAGTGTCTCTGACCCAGGTTTTACATGGCCATAATTAAGATCTTATTCAACTGAAATCTTATTGGGGACTCTGGAAAGAATCTACCTCCAAACTCAATCACGGTGTTAACAGAATTCAATCTCTTGCAGATATAAAACAGAGGCTGGCTATCAGCTTGGGGATGCCCTTAAACATTAGAGATCTTTTTCATTCTTGCACATGGTCCTATATATCTCAGGGCCAGCAACATAATCTAAAATCATTCTTATGCTAGACTATCTCTAACCACTTCTGTTGCATCTCTTGACTCCAGACAGAAAAAGGTTTTCAAGTGTTCATGCGATGGGATTAAGACTACCTGGATAGATCAGAATAGTTTTCCTGTTCAAAAGTCTATAATCTCAATTACATCTGCAAAATCCTCTTTTCAATGTAATATAATACATTCACAGAATTGAGGGATTTGAGCATGGATTTCTTTGGGAAGAGTTATTCTGCTTACTACAGATTATACAGATACATGATACTTACATCTTTGTAATGAGTTGGGCTTTTAACCATTAGAAAATTTCCTTTTTATCCCTTTTAATTTTTTTCCCTAGGACTACTTTGATAATACCCAAGTCTACATTTCTTTCTTTTGATGGTTTGCTACTTTCATTTTCTTACTTTTAACCTACATTTTTTACATTATTTGAAGTGAGTTTCGTATATACAAAATATGGTAGAATCATTAGTTTCATCCATTCTGCCAACATCTATTATTTAAATGATGTGTTTAGACCATTTACATTTAGTTTAGTTATCAATATATGTTTATTTACTCCTATCATTTTATTTTTCTCTTTGTTTTACCTGTTTTTCACACCTGTACTGAAATTATTTTAGCATTCCACTTTAATTTACTTATTATGTTTTTATTACATCTCTTTGTATAGTTTTTGTGGGCCAAGTGGCAGGAAGATGGAGATTAAAAAAAAAAAAAAGCAATGGTGATTGCTCTACCACTGGGGCCATAGGTCACCTGATAAGAAAAGAGGGTTCCCACGCTCAGCGTTTTAAGCTCTTATAGGTCTATAGTGCTGCTAGGGTCAGTGTTACTGTTGCTGCAACTATGATACTACCTCTAGGCTGGGGCATGAGAAAACAGAATAAATAAAGAGGAGAACTGCTTTAATTTCTCTGACCATTAATATTTCTTATTCCATTTCCTCAAACCAGAAATGGAATGAACAATCCTACTTTCTCTTTGATGACAACCACCTATCTCATTTCCCCGTTTACTCCCCATTCATCATCAGCAAAACTGCCAATCACTCATTCATTCCTCCAAGTTCTTTGATCACAATTAAAAAAAAATAATAAGACACACTTTTCATTAGACCTCCATCTCTTTCTTTTCTCGCTGATTCAACAGTTTTGGTCATTTTCCTCCCTTTAAATTCAGTCTCCTAATTATTGTTGGGGACCAAATATCACAGTAATATATCACAGTAATCCAAGTCTATGCCCCAACCAGTAATGCTGAAGAAGCTGAAGTTGAATGGTTCTATGAAGACCTATAAGACCTTTTATTTTTATTTTTTTAATTAATTTTTATTTTATAGTTTGTTTTGCTTTGTGATACTGTATTCGTTTTGCTATACATTGACATGAATCAGCCACAAGTGTACATGAACTCCCAATCCCCTCCAGCCCTACACCATCTCTCTGGATTATCCCCGTGCATCAGTCCCAAGCATACTGCATCCTGCATCGAACCTAGACCGGTGATTCATTTCACTTATGATATCATACATGTTACACTGCCACTCTCCCAAATCATCCCACTCTCTCCCTCTCTCACAGAGTCCAAAAGGCTGTTCTATACATCTGTGTCTCTTCTGTTGTCAAGACCTTTTAGAACTAACACACAAAAAAGATGTCCTTTTCCTTATAGGGGACTGGAATACTAAAGTAGGAAGTTAAGAAACACCTGGACTAACAGGCAAATTTGGCCTTGGAATACGGAATGAAGCAGGGCAAAGACTATAGAGTTTTGCCAAGAAAATGCACTGGTCATAGCAAACACCCTCTTCCAACAACACAAGAGAAGACTCTACACATGGACATCACCAGATGGTCAACACCGAAATCAGACTGATTATATTCTTTGCAGCAAAAGATGGAGAAGCTCTATACAGTCAGCAAAAACAAAACCAGGAGCTGACTGTGGCTCAGATCATGAATTCCTTATTACCAAATTCAGACTTAAATTGAGGAAAGTAGGGAAAACCGCTAGACTATTCAGGTATGACCTAAATCAAACCCCTTATGATTATACAGTGGAAGTGAGAAATAGATTTAAGGGTCTAGATCTGATAGATAGAGTGCCTGATGAACTGTGGATTGAGGTTAGTAACACTGTACAGGAGACAGGGATCAAGACCATCCCCATGGAAAAGAAATGCAAAAAAGCAAAATGGCTGTCTGGGGAGGTCTTTCAAACAGCTGTGAAAAGGAGAGAAGTGAAAAGCAAAGGAGAAAAGGAAAGATATAACCATCTAAATGCAGAGTTTCAAAGAATAGCAAGAAGAGATACATGGCATCCAGTCCCATCACTTCATGGGAAATAGATGGGGAAACAGTGGAAACAGTGTCAGAGTTTATTTTTCTGGGCTCCAAAATCACTGCAGATGGTGACTGCAGCCATTAAATTAAAAAACACTTACTCCTTGGAAGGAAAGTTATGACCAACCTAGATAGCATATTCAAAAGCAGAGACATTACTTTGCCAACAAAGGTCTGTCTAGTCAAGGCTATGGTTTTTCCAGTAGTTATGTATGGATGTGAGAGTTGGACTGTGAAGAAAGTTGAGCGCCAAAGAATTGATGCTTTTCAACTGTGGTGTTGGAGAAGACTCTTGAGAGTCCCTTGGACTGCAAGGAGACCCAACCAGTCCCTCCTGAAGGAGATCAACCCTGGGATTTCTTTGGAAGGAATGATGCTAAAGCTGAAACTCCAGTACTTTGGCCACCTCATGTGAAGAGCTGACCCATTGGAAAAGATTCTGAGCTGGTAGGGATTGGGAGCAGGAGGAGAAGGGGACGCCAGAGGATGAGATGGCTGGATGGCATCACTGACTCAATGGATGTGAATCTGAGTGAACTCCGGGAGTTGGTGATGGACAGGGAGGCCTGGCGTGCTGCGATTCATGGGGTCTCAAATAGTCGGACATGAGTGAGTGACTGAACTGAACTGAATTATTGTTGGATATATACATTTTTTAATTTTGTTAATGAGATTCAATAAAAAATCTTGCTGCTGAACTTCCCCCCTTTTCAATTTTCTTTATTCCCTCTATGCAAACTTTATTTGATTTATAGAACATTTCTTACAGAATATAATTTAAGAATGTTTTACCAACATTGCTGTAATATTATCAATGACAGTCTTGTGACTGTGTCAATAGTCATTCCTCTGCCTCCATAACTCTTTGCATTTGCAGGATTTTATTATGTGTACCTCATGCTTCTTAAAAAATAATCTTGGTTTTATTACTCATTATTTTTCCATTTCTCCTAACTTCAAAGTTCCCCTTGGACTGCAAGGAGATCAAACCAGTTAATTCTAAAGGAAGTACCCTAAATATTCCTTAGAGGACTGATGCTGAAGTTGAAGCTCTAATAATTTGGTCACCTGATGCTAACAGCCAACTCATTGAAAAAGATTCTGATGCTGGGAGAGACTGAAGTCAGGAAGAGAAAGGGGTGACAGAGGATGAGAGGGTAGGATAGCATCATGGACTCAATGTACATAAATTTGAGCAAACTCCAGGAGATAGTAAAGACAGAGGAGGCTGGCATGCTGCAGGCCATGGGGTCACAAAGAGTCAGACATAACTTAGGGACTGTTATGAACAGTCCTTATAGAGACTGAACAACAAAAACTTCAAAGTTGAATCAAAATATTCCTCAAAGTTAGTTTCTTTACTCAGGGTCTAGGGCTTCCCTGGTGGCTCAGAGGTTAAAGCATCTGCCTCTAATGCAGGAGAACTGGGTTTGATCCCTGGGTCAGGAAGATCGCCTGGAGAAGGAATGGCAACCCACTCCAGTATTCTTGCCTGGAGAATCTCATGGACAGAGAAGCCTTGTGGGCTACAGTCCACAGGGTCGCAAAGAGTCGGACACGACTGAGCGACTTAACTTTCACTAACTTTCACACTTTTAAAATGATTTTTTTAATTCAATTACACAAGAAATTGTGTGGGAAAGTTAATAGCTTTTTATTTTGACCAAACAACTAACAAGAATTTAAAAGTTAATATATATGTATTTTTAATGCTGGTTTTGTCAGTTAGCTCAGGACACTTAGATTCACTTGGAAATAGTGTTATAGCAAGTATTACTCAGTAAAAATGAGTGTAAAAAACAGAGTGTACTGCCTTGACACATAATGAAGAAAGTATAATTGTTTGATCACATATGAAGCAACAAGTTAACAGAGCTAGAAATTATGAGTTGCATGTGTGCAGCAGGGCCTCAAAGTAAACCACAGGTAGTACTATTATTGATATCAACAAAAAGAAGAGTATTTGAAATAGAGGAAAACAGGAGAATGGGAAAGACTAGAGATCTCTTCAAGAAAATAACAGATACCAAGGGAACATTTCATGCCAAGATGGGCACAAGGAGGGAAATGGTATGGACCTAATAGAAGCAGAAGATATTAAGAGGTGGTGAGAATATACAAAAGAACTATACAAAAAAGATCTTAATGACACAATAACCACTCTGGTGTGATCACTCACCTAGAGCCAGACATCCTGGAATGTGAAATCAAGTGGGCCTTAGGAAGCATCACTATGAACAAATCTAGTGGAGGTGATGGAATTCCAGTTGAGCTGTTTCAAATCCTGAAAGATGATGCTCTGAAAGTGCTGCACTCAATATGCCAACAAATTTGGAAAACTCAGCAGTGGTCAGAGGACTGGAAAAAGTCATTTTTGATCCCAATCCCAAAGAAAGGCAATGCCAAACAATGTTCAAACTACCTCACAATTGCACTCATCTCACACGCTAGCAAAGTAATGCTCAAAATTCTACAAGCCAGGCTTCACAGTACGTGAACCAAGAACTTCTGGATGTTCAAATTGGATTTAGAAAAGGCAAAAGAGCTAGAGATCAAATTACCAACATCCACTGGATCATAGAAAAAGCAAGAGTTCCAAAAAATCTATTTCTGCTTTATTGACTATGCCAAGCCTTTGACTGTGTGGGTCACAACAAACTTTGGAAAATTCTCAAAGAGATGGGAATACCAGACCATCCGACCTGCCTCCTGAGAAATCGGTATGCAGGTCAAGAAGGAACAGTTAAACTGGACATGGAACAATGTGCTGCTTCCAAATTGAGAAAGGAGTAAATCAAGGCTGTATATTGTCATCTTGCTGATTTAACTTATATGCAGAGTACATCATGCAAAATGCCGGGCTGGATAAAACACAAGCTGGAATCAAGATTGCTGGGAGAAATATAAATAAACTCAGATATGCTGATGACACCAACCTTATGAGAGAAAGAAAAGAGGACTAAAGAGCCTCTTAATGAAAGTGAAAGAGAGAGAAAGCTGGCTTAAAACTTAACATTCAAAACACTAAGATCATGGTGGCATGGTCCCATCGCTTCATGGCAAATAATGGGGAGACAATGGAAACAGTGACAGACTTTATTTTCTTGGGCTCCAAAATCACTGCAGATGCTAACAGCAGCCATGAAATTAATAGACACTTACTCCTTGGAATAAAAGTTATGACCAACCTAGACAGCATATTAAAAAGCAGAGATGTTACTTTGCTAACAAAGATCTGTCCAGTCAAAGCTATGGTTTTTCCAATAGTCATGTATGGATGTGAGAGTTGGACTATAAAGAAAGCTGAGCAACAAAGAATTGATGCTTTTGGACCATGGTGTAAGAGAAGACTCTTGAGAGTCCCTTGGACATCAAGGAGATCAAACCAGTCAATTCAAAAGGAAAACAGTCCTTAATATTCATTGAAAGGACTGATGCTGAAGCTGAAGCTCCCATACTTTGGTCACCTGATGTGAAGAACTGACTCATTAGGAAAGACCCTGTTGCTGGAAAGATTGAAGTCAGGAGAAGGAGACGACAAAGGATGAGATGGTTGGATGGCATCACCAACTCAATGGACATGACTTTGAGCAGGTTCCAGGAGTTGGTGAAGAACAGGGAAGCCTGGCATCCTGCAGTCAATTGGGTCACAAATAATTTCACATGACTGAGCAACTGAACTGAACTGAACTGATGGCTGTATTAACATTGGGCAGCAAGGAGACAGGCCATAGTAATTTCATACATATAAAAGTTTATTATAAGACACAGAATAATAAGCAAAGCTTAAATCATAAAATCAGGATCCAGGCTCAAAATAAGTTAAAATTTCCTCTTTGTAAAGGTCTTAAAGTACTGCGAAGAATTAATTAAGAAAAAATTTTAAAACCTGAGGAGTCTTATTCCTTCAAGGATTTCTAATAAAAGGATTGGCATTAACCTACTGATATATTACCAGATATAAGCACAAGGCTAGTGGTTGAACTAAACAGGTTCTTGAGAAATTTGTACTGCTATAGGAAAAGAGCCATGATGATTATAATAAATTTATAAATAACACAGGTAGACTACACTAAGAAAATAAGAATTATTATATATATATATATATATATATATATATAGTGTACTCTTTAAAGGAAATATTTTCCATCCTTTTTATATTTTTAGGTATATAGAGAATACATAAAAATTTCTGCACAGATACTTGGGTTATATAAACACTTGTAAACCTCACAAAAGAAAACTCAAATTCCTATAAAATTCTTCATTCTTTTATTGGTGAGGTTATGCCCATTTCTTTATTCAATTTTCAGTTACTTTTAGATTATGACCAGTGATCTAATTAGAGAGGTAATCTGTATTTGTATGTTTATGTGTATGAGTATATGATTGGGACCAGTATTATTAGTATCTTACTTTTACATCAGTAATACTGTTTTTCCATTGGGAAATATGCAGAGAAAGACTCTACTTCTCAGTCTTTGCAAACAGAGAATCATGTCACTGACTTACAGGTGAAAAACCCTGCCTCTATAATCTTAAACTTTTGATCTATCCAACTGACTAACAATATTATTTTTGACAGAGATCCAATAAATTTCAAATCTGGTATCTAAACCACTTAGAGCCATAAGCAATCCTCACAGGCAGCCTATTCTATATTTATAAATCCTTTTGGGAAAGATTTCTTACTGTATCTCAATTTCATCAGTATATGAGAGAAGCTGAATATCAATTTCTTCCAAAGATATTTTTGTCCCTAGATACATGTAACTATATTCAAATGAGAATTTGCTGGAAAAAGTAAAACTCATTCACAATCAACTGCCCCTTTCTTACCAAGCAAATTCACCAGGGACTGCACTAATGGATATTTGTAGGATGAGGCAGCAAATGCTTTGGCTGAATATTTTGGCTTTTAGCCTGAGTGAGCTCTTTACAGAATACAAAGCATGAGAATGCTGAGCAATACAACGCTATGAATAAATTGCTGAGAACTTCTACAAGGAGGAAAACATGCCATTCTGAAGGACAAGTTCTTTTGTTTTTGACATCCTCAGAATTCAGAAACTTTAATAGTAAGAGCTTGCTTTGGAGGATAAAACATTCTGAGTAATGAAATAATAGCTCTAATAGTTCAATGCAGCAGTTTCAGGGAGAGGGAGAAAAAATGATCATTGCACATATGTGTGTGCGTGTGTGTGTCTGTGTATATATAAACTTTTATTCTTGGTTCTGTCATTTATTCACAGATACGTTTACAGAATCTTGTAGCAAAGTAAAAGATCTGTGGCCTAACAAGAAGCAAACTATTGTCTTGGTGAGAACTGCCATCTATAATAATCTCATTATTATTTCTAACTTTAGGGGCAAAGCACCAGTTTAAAATTTGCATCTTCAGTCTAGATGATAGCCTTCAACATTTTCCCTGCATTCAATAGTCATTTTACTTTTTAGGCTAATAATTATTTAAAAGTGCACTGAACAGCTATCATATGTAAAACCGTCCTAGGGATCAACATGGAGAGCAAATCATCACCTGAAAGAACTTTAAAAATAAGAAAGGATTTTTAAGAAGAATGAATGAAGAAAAGCATTGAATTATAATAAAATAAATAATTATAAAATAATTATAATTAAAATTATAGTATAATATATAAATAACTTGTATATAATATATAAATTATTGTATTAATATATATAATTTTACTATATATAAAATATATAATAAAAATATTTTATCTCTATAATAAAATGTAGAGAATTTCTACTATGCTGTACTCAGAAAATGTATAGTTTCAAGCTCACTAGCAATTTAATTGCAGAGTTTTTTAAAGTACTGTAGTTTATCCTGTGTGTATGGAAATGGTAACCCACTCCAGTATTCTTGCCTGGAGATCCCAGGGACAGAGGAGCCTGGTGGGCTGCTGTTTATGGGATTGGACAGAGTTGGACACAACTGTAGCAACTTAGCAGCAGCAGCATGGAGATATACAATCAACTATTTGTGGTGGACAGCAAAAAATGATTGGAATCACTTGCAGTGTTTCAATTATCTGTATCATTGCATTAACATATTTATGCCATTCTCATAAAATTTGTATCACTGTGAAACAGCAGGGAAAAGGGCAGGGCATAAAGTCTAAAAGAATGACATAGGCATAGGATATAATGAAAACTGCTTAGAACCAACTAGTTCCAAGATGGCAGAAGAGTCAGCTTCTAGTAGACCATGAGCCTCATTATATGCTCATTGTAATGCTTTAGCACACCAAATGATACACCCACCAGCATCATGATTCTGAGGTCAGCCATAAAACGTCGGGGCTCCCCTGGCAGCTCAGATGATAAAGAAAGAGCCTGCAGTGCTGGAGACCGAGCATTGAGACCCAATCTGATCCCTGGGTTGAGAAGATCCCCTAGTTAAGGGAATGTCTAGCCACTCCAGTATTCTTGCCTGGAGAATTCCATGGACAGAGGCGCCTGACGGGGTCACAAACAATTGGACATGATTGAGTGACTAACTCATTCATATTCATAGAAGGTCAAAAAGTGGGCAGTGGCCCAATTTCTGGACTCTCTGTCCCTTTCCCAACATAGTTGGACTAATTCTCCCACTCATTAGCATATGGTGTTACCCTGTCCATAAAAATACCATGCCATATTTTGAGGCTCTCCCCCTTTCTGAGACAGCCCACAACCTGTCTGTGGAGGGTGTTACTCTCTAAATGAACCCAATTCTTACCTGTCACATCATCTCTGAATTCTTTCACAACAAAACAAGCCACCCACTAGCCAGCCCCAAATCAGCTCAGGACATGCAGATGTCCACAGCCACCATGTCAGGAACCATCCTAGCCTGCCAGTGGACAGACACCAGCTCCATGGCCCCCAGGGCACCCACTGTGCCCACAGCAGTCAGACGCAAGCTCAGAGACACCTTGGACCTTCAACCAGCTGCCACAGGATCTAGCCCCAGCCCCACTCACCAGTAGGTCAACACCAGCCTTGGGACATTCCAGACCCCAGAAGTAGCTGTGCCAGGAACTGGTCCTACCCACCAGCAGGCCAACACTAGATCCCAAAGCCCTGGCTCCACCACTGCCCACTTTAAAACCCAGCTGCACCCACCAGTGGGCCAGCACTAACCCTGGGACCACCTTTCTCTCTGGGTCCCCACAACTAGCAGCCTTGTGATCTAGGTCCACACTCCTATGGCTAACAGCTTCCACACAAAGCAGGGCCTAGTAACCAACCAGAACAGCGGCCAGCCATGCCTAAGAGACCACCCACAGTGGTCAACCTACCACAACGGAAGGTCCCATGCACCCTATATAGGGGCATCTTTAGAGCATATAACTGGTGACCAGAGGGAAGTGTACTGCTGGGACGTATAGGATGTCTCCTACAAAAGGCCACTTCTCCCAGGTCAGAAATGTAACCAACCAATACACAGAAGTAAAAACGTCTAAATGGGCAAAATGAAGCAACATATGAATATGTTTTAAATAATGGAACAAGATAAAAAAAATAACAGAAAAACTAAGTGAAATGGACATAGGCAATCTCAAAAATTTTAAAGATGTTCAAAGAACTTGAAGAAGATAGGATAAATAGAGTATGAAGTTAAAAGTAACTGTTTTTATCAGAAAATGTAAGGATGAACCAATCAGAAATGAATATCATAACTCAAATGAAAAATACACTGGAAGGAATCCAGATCAGATTAAATGATATAGAGGGACAGATCAGAAAGCTATAAGACAGAGTAATGGAAATCAATGAAACTGAATGGAGAAAAATAAATAAATGATAAGAATACATGAGGACAGCTTACAGGAGATTTTGTGGACAATATCAAGCATGGTAATATTCCTAATATAAGTATCCCATAAAGAGAAGAGAGAAAGGATCAGAGGATATAGCAGGTAAAACCTAATGTAAGAAAAGAAACAGACATGCAGGTCTAGAAAGCACAGAGAGTCCCAAACAAGATCAATTCATAGAAAATTATACCAAGAAATGTTATAACTAAAATGGCAAAAATTAAAGAAGAGAATATTAAAAGCAACAAGGAAAAAAAAGTTTCATACAAGGCAACTCCCACATGGCTATAAATTGACTTTTTAGACACTGACGGCCAAAATGTGATGGCATGGTATATTTGAAGTGATTAAAGGGAAAAAACTGCAACCAAGAATACTCTGAGATCAAAAGTTTTATAGACAAGTGCAGAAGACATTAAGAAGAGGTGACAAGAATACACATAATGGTACAAAAAAGATCTTCAAGACCAGATAATCACGATGGTGTAACCACTCACCTAGAGCCAGACATACTGGAATATGACGTCAAGTGAGCCTTAGAAAGCATCATTACGAACAAAGCTAGTGGAGGTGATGGAATTCCAGTTGAACTCTTTCAAATCCTGAAATGCTGTGAAAGTGCTGCACTCAATATGCCAACAAATTTGGAGAACTCAGCAGTGGCCACAGGACTGGAAAAGGTGAGTTTTCATTCCAATCTCAAAGAAAGGCAATGCCAAAGAATGCTCAAGCTACTGCACAATTGCACTCATCTCACATGCTAGTAAAGTAATGCTAAAAATTCTCCAAGCCAGTTTCAGCAATACATGAACTGTGAACTTCCAGATGTTCAAGCTGGTTTTAGAAAAGGCAGAGGAACCACACATCAAATTGCCAACTTCTGCTGAATCATCGAAAAAGCAAGAGAGTTCCAGAAAAACATCTATTTCTGCTTTAATGACTATGCAAAGCCTTTGACTGTGTGGATCACAATAAACTGTGGAAAATTCTGAAAGACAAGGGAATACCAGACCACCTGACCTGCCTCTTGAGAAATCTGTATGCAGGCCAGGAAGCAACAGTTAGAACTGGACATGGAACAACAGACTGGCTCCAAATAGGAAAAGGAGTAGGTCAAGGCTGTATATTGTCACCCTGCTTATTTAACTTATATGCAGAGTACATCATGAGAAACACTGAGCTGGAAGAAGCACAAGCTGGAATCAAGATTGTCGGGAGAAACATCAATCACCTCAGATATGCAGATGACACCAGCCTTATGGCAGAAAGTGAAGAGGAACTAAAAAGCCTCTTGATGAAAGTGAAAGAGGAGAGTGAAAAAGTTGGCTTAAAGCTCAACATTCAGAAAATGAAGATCATGGCATCTGGTCCCATCACTTCATGGGAAATAGATGGGGAAACAGTGGAAACAGTGTCAGACTTTATTTTTGGGGGCTTCAAAATCACTGCAGATGTTGATTGCAGCCATGAAATTAAAAGATGCTTACTCCTTGGAAGGAAAGTTATGACCAACCTAGATAGCATATTCAAAAGCAGAGACATTACTTTGCCAACAAACGTCCATCTAGTCAAGGCTGTGGTTTTCCAGTGGTCATGTATGGATGTGAGAGTTGGACTGTGAAGAAGGCTGAGCACCAAAGAATTGATGCTTTTGAGCTATGGTGTTGGAGAAGACTCTTGAGAGTCCCTTGGACTGCAAGGAGATCCAAGCAGTCCATCCTAAAGGAGATCAGTCCTGGGTGTTCATTGGAAGGACTGATGCTAAAGCTGAAACTCCAGTACTTTGGCCACCTCGTGCAAAGAGTTGACTTACTGAAAAGACCCTGATGCTGGGAGGGATTGGGGGCAGGAGGAGAAGGGAACGACAGAGGATGAGATGGCTGGATGCCATCATCAACTCGATGGACATGAGTTTGAGTGAACTCCGGGTGTTGGTGATGGACAGGGAGGCCTGGCATGCTGCAATTCATGAGGTTACAAAGAGTCAGACATGACTGTGTTACTGAACTGAACTGAAAAGCTAAAATTTCAGCACCACCTTCTAGCTTATAAGAAATGTTAAAGAGCCTTCTTTGAGTGTAAAAGATAAGAAAATTATGAAAAGAAAAATAACACTGATAAAGGCCAATATACAGTAAATGTTGTAAACCAGCCTTGTATAAAGCTAGTACAAATTTCAATAGACAAAATTAAATAATAAAATCATCTATATCCACAACAAGTAGTTAAGGGATACATACAACAGATGTAAAATATTATGTCACAAACAGTAAACCTTAGGAAAGGAGTAATTAAAATGAAGGGTGGTTAAAATACTGCATTTGAACTTAAATTATTAGCAAATTAAAATAATTACATATTGCTGTGTACAGGGTGGTGATATAGTTAATAACTATGTAATACTTTTGTATGGCAACATTTTGTAACTATATTATCATGGTAATTATTTTGAAATGTATAGAAATACCAAATCACTATTTTGCCCAACAGGAACTAGCATAGTATCGTAGTTTAATTATACTATAAAAACTAACTTAAGAAAGGAGAACAAATTTGTGGTAGTTAGAGAATAGGGAGTGAGTGTAGGTGGGCTTGAATGAAAGTAGTCACAAGCTACAAATTTAAAAGATAAATAAGTACTAAGGAAGTAATGTACAATATAATAAATGTAACTAACACTGTTAGGTTAATTATAGAATATATAATTCTATGTTGTATATGAATACTGTTAAGAGAACAAGTCCTAAAAGTTCTCATCACAGGAAAAATAATTTTTTCCATTTCTTTAATTTTGTATCTACATGAGAAAATGGATTTCAATAAACTTGTGGTAATCATTCATGGTTTATGTAAATCAAATCATTGTATTGTATACCTTAAACATATACAGTGCTATATCTCAATTATATCTCAATAAAACTGGAGAAAAAAGCATGTTTAAAATTTCTATATAAAATTAAGATGCTTTCAGTTTAAACAGATACTCACTTAATATTTAGTATACAACTAAAAATGTGAGTCTGTAGGAACTGAGTATATCTTTTATTCCTTAACTCATTCAATTTATACATCTCTTATATTTCTAAGTACTTAGGACAGCTTAAAGAGAGGCCAATGCATTGTAATTGAAATTTATGTAGTTAATCATGTAAACTAAGAAGAAATAACTGGATACATTGATAACAGTTTTTCTTTAGTAAAATTTAAATTTGGATTAAGTGGTTTTTATAAAGAAGTTGGATTTCTAATTTACATTCTGGTTCCTAATCACCACTACTGGCCCTAACTGAGGGCTCCATTATTTCTCATTAGGACTTTACTAACAGCCTCTGAACAGATCATTTTCACCTCCAGCTCTGCCATCTTAAACCCAGTCAATGCACCACATGACTATGTAATTGTCCTAATCAAAATTTTCAATAATTTAATATCACATACAGAATATCCATTCATGGAAGCTCCTTAAAATCTGGTTATTTCTCAGGCTCCAGAAGACTGAAGTATAAAAAATGCAATCAAAGCCTGACATAAAGTGAAAATATAACTTAATTACTGTTAACTTTAGATGTATAATCTAAAGAAATAATATATCAACAAAGAGCTGGGGCAGGATGCAAATAAATTCAGTAGAATTAAGAGAAAAGCATTTGGCTCATGAAAGTATAAGAGACTCTAAGTGTTTCATTAAGAACTGTGAATGAATGGAGATATTACTTCATTTTTGTATGTATATATGTACTATATTTATTTAGCACAAAACCTGCACATCTAGAGCTGAAGGCAAAGCTATAAGAGACAATAAAAACCTTTGGCATGTGTGGCGATATTCACCCTATACATGAGTCATGGGATGGAGAACATGGACCTATTTTTATACTGGAAAGACATAAGTGCTTCCCCATTCCCTCCTGAAAAGATAGAATCACTCTGGCTCAACCAGATAAGATGTAAAGTATCATAGCATTTTACTCTAACTCTTCAGAACATAACTGTGCATGTGTTCACTCACTCAGTAATGTCAAACTCTTTGCGACCCCATGGACTATAGCCTTCCAGGCTCTTCTGTCCATGAGATTTCCCAAGCAAGAATACTTGGAGTAGGTTGTCATTTCCTTCTCCAATGGATCTTCCTGACCCAGGGAGCCAACCCAAGTCTCCTCCTTGGTTCTCTACTGACTGAGCAACCAGAGAAGCTACCTGTATCTAAGAGCCAGATTAAGACCCAATGATAAAACAAAGAGATGTATTCAAGAACTGAGCCTCACCCCATTGATATGCAAATAGAAAAGCTATGACCAATCTAGACAGCATATTAAAAAGCAGAGACATTACTTTGCCAACAAAAGTCCATCTAGTCAAGGCTACGGTTTTTCCAGTGGTCATGTATGGATGTGAGAGTTGGACTGTGAAGAAAGCTGAGTGTTGAAGAATGGATGCTTTTGAACTGTGGTGTTGGAGAAGACTCTTGACAGTCCCTTGGACTGCAAGGAGATCCAACCTGTCCATCCTAAAGGAAATCAGTCTGAATATTCATTGGAAGGACTGATGCTAAAGCTAAAACTCCAATACTTTGGCTACCTGATGCAAAGAAGTGACTCATTTGAAAAGACCCTGATGTTGGGAAAGACTGAAGGTGGGAGGAGAAGGGGACAACAGAGGATGAGATGGTTGGATGGCATCACTGACTCGATGGACATGAGTCTGAGCAAGCTCTGGGAATTAGTGATGGATCAGGAAGCCTGGCGTGTGCCAGCTCATGGGGTCACAGAGTTGGATGTGACTGAGAAACTGAAGTGCTTCAGTTTTCCTGGCACCTTGGGAGTTTATTTAGGTACTTAGTCCAGTCTATAACCAATGGCAATCTCAGGTAGATAATAAGTTTATTATCTTTTTGGATCAGTACAATTAGCTAGATAAATGACTGAAATTCTAATTCTCAAGGTATGCGAGAAGAAAAATGTTTTTAGGCGAAGTGAAAGTAAATATTTCTTGCATTTATACTATGTACATTTCCATAACTAAGTTAGATTAGCTTCCCTGGCAGTTCAGGTGGTAAAGAATCCACCTGCAGTGCATTAGACCAGGGTTCGATCCCTGGCTCAGGAAGACTCCCTCAAAAAAGGGAATGGCTACCCACTCTAGAATTCTTGCCTGGGAAATTCTATGAACAGAGGAGCCTGGCAGGCTACTATCCATGGGGTCTCAAAGAGTTGGACATAACTGAGCAACTACTTACACGCAAACAAAAATGCACACCATATCTAAAGAACCTAGGGCTTTTCTCAGGAGCACTGAGAAATCTCACAGTTGGCTTATTCTATTTCAGAGCTAGAATAGCACATTGGTCTTCATTATGGCTTGGATAAAATGTTAATTAAAGTGCAGCATCTCTCTATGCCAAGAAAAGTCTGATCATAATTTAATTTTCTCCAAGCCACAGGAAAAATACACCTATTTGAGTACCTATTTTGAGTCTCTTTAAAGTTATTTTTATCACATTAATGAATAAATGGCTGTTACTTAATTATACAATTGCAAGTTGGTCAGAATAGGACATACCAATCCACACAGTCTTTATGGATATATCTGATAATAGTTATTTTCTCAGTTCAATTCAGTTCAGTAACTCAGTCGTGTCCAACTCTTTGCGACCCCATGAATTGCAGCACACCAGGCCTCCCTGTCCATCACCAACTCCCAGAATTCACTCAGACTCACATCCATCGAGTCAGTGATTCCATCCAGCCATCTCATCCTCTGTCGTCCCCTTCTTCTCCTGCCCCGAATCCCTCCCAAGATCAGAGTCTTCCAATGAGTCAACTCTTCGCATGAGGTGGCCAAAGTACTGGAGTTTCAGCTTTAGCATCAGTCCTTCCAATGAAAACCCAGGACTGATCTCCTTTGAATGGACTGGTTGGATCTCCTTGCAGTCCAAGGGACTCTCAAGAGTCACCTCCAACACCACAGTTCAAAAGCATCAATTCTTCAACACTCAGCTTTCTTCACAGTCCAACTCTCACATCCATAATGATCACTGGAAAAACCATAGCCTTGACTAGATGGACATTTCTTGGCAAAGTAATGTCTCTGCTTTTGAATATGTTATCTAGGTGGGTCATAAGTTTCCTTCCAAGGAGTAAGTGTCTTTTAATTTCATGGCTGCAGTCACCATCTGCAGTGATTTTGGAGCCCTATAAAGTCCGACACTGTTTCCACTGTTTGCCCATCTATTTCCCATGAAGTGATGGGACCAGATGCCATGATCTTCGTTTTCTGAATGTTGAGCTTTAAGCCAACTTTTTCACTCTCCTCTTTCACTTTCATCAAGAGGCTTTTTAGTTCCTCTTCACTTTCTGCCATAAGGGTGGTGTCATCTGCATATCTGAGGTTATTGATATTTCCCATTCTGGACCTACAAACATGCAAATGAAATTCTAAACTTTGGCTATCCTTCCATTCTGTCTAAACTTCAGTTTTCCCTAAGCAAATAAATGTTCAAATTTCTCCTTGAAATGGTCCTTACTTCACAGAGTGAAATATAATTTTTGGAATGGTGACATCTGTCTTTCTGGTTCACATGAACTTCCTAACATAGCCACAGTAAAATATTTTCTAGGCTTACATTGATAAAGGTCTTGACCAAGTTTCTTTCAAAAGGGGATAGATGTATACCTATGGCTGATTCATGTTGAGGTTTGACAGAAAACAGCAAAATCATGAAAAGCAATTATCCTTCAATAAAAATAAACTAATTTAAAAAATGTTAATTCTAAGTACTTTGACTCCACTTGCAAGTATTCCTCTCTCCTGTCGTACCAGCCACTTCTGCAGTATTCATGTTTTGTGCTGATCCAGAACTACTCAGGATCACCACTTTCCACTTCCATACTTATATTATCTACCCATAGATATCTGACTCTATTTCCTTCTGCTTTGTTTTGAGGTAAATTAGGCTCAGAGGCTGAGATTTTCCAATATTTTATTTAACAAAGGTTCACTGTGGGAATTATAATAATTGTACAAGCCTATAGGATACAGCATAATGTCTCTTAATAAGTCAGTAAAGAAATAAAATACTTCAAACAATTATATATTAATTATACTATTTTTCCAGGCAAGGGAGAATGAAAAAAATAAAGTCCAAATTTAGTTTGAGGCATGCCTTTCTGGGAATTGGTTCTCAGGAGAGAGGCTTAACCAATGGAATAAATGAATTCCAGGTTTGCCCAGCCAGAACAAGCAAGAAAGGCCCTGTTGCTAGAGCACATTGCTCAGGAACTACGGTGTCAGCGTTGGCTGGCAAGCTGACCTCCTTCATGGGGTCACTGTCTAGTTTCCACCATGGCCAAGCAAATATTCATGTTAACATAACAGCAACTAATGCCCCAAGCTCATTGGAGACCTGAGTTGCCTTGGCCAGGCCCAACACTCTCAGATAGTCTTCACAAACTTTGGCTATTTTTAAACTAAATACCCCCCTTTTTTATTACTTCTTCATGGGTTCTTATTGATAAGCCCCCAGCAGTACTCCTCAGAGGCTGAGTTATTGAGCATGTATTAGCCACCATGAGGTCAACAATGACCTCTTGACACAAGTCCACTTTTATATATAAAATAGCTTTACTAATAAACAAGAGGATTTGAACTCATATCAAAAAATTGCACATCTTCCTCTCAAATATTTTTCTGAGTTCTGTCCTTCTTTATCAGGTTAACCTAACTATTCCTGTGGAAACAAGGTGTTAAATGAACTCATGGCTTTCTGGCAATGGATAGTAATGCATTCATTGAAAGAACACGTGTGTATCTACCACATCCAGTTTGAACATCATGTGTATGGTTCCTAATCTGATGTTTATAACATAAAATATCTGGAATGATATATGTTTAAATGGAAGATTAGTTTAGTTCAGTTGCTCAGTCGTGTCTGACTCTTTGTGACCCCATAATCACAGCACGATTGTTAGTCCTTAATTAGGGGATTATTAGGAGTATTATAAGGCATAGTGTACCTGTGTGTGTGTGTGTGTGCTTATGCATTTTAGAAATGCTTTGTAGAAATAAAAGCATTCTTTTATTTCTAGTGGAAGGCTTCCTGGTCAGAATTAGATCTAGCTGAAATTCTAGGCATTGCATACATAAACAGTCATATTAGGATAACTGGAATTTGGTTTTGTTTTTGCAAAATATTACTTCCAAGATAGCTTGTGATAAATGTAACACTCTCAAAATTAGAGTTCATTATTTTTGTATTACATTTCTCCTTTCAAATTATCCATTGTCATTAGTGGTATCATATAGCACTAGTTTTCTATGATAGGAATTTTTTTTCTAATCACAGAAAATGAAAGCTCAATGAAGGAAAAATAGAAAATATCCATGAAGAATAAAAGCTCATGAGCACAGTCACTAATATTTCAGGCTTCATTATTTATCCTAATAGAAGTGAAAAGTCTGAAAATTTTTTTAATATTTTTTGTCACGTTAACTGAATTGAATCCCTTGGTCAATTGTTCATATATGAATTGTTTATATATGAATAGATTTTTCTTACTGATTTTTATTCGCTGGTATATGAAATGCTTTTAGTTGGTGCCACTGTTGAAAATGGGATCTATGAGGCTAAATAAGGGATATTTTCAAAAAATCTTTCCTGTCAATATTACAATGAATGGGACTTTAGAAAAACAATTTTGTGACCTTTTATATAAAAAATGGCATTAAAATCAGAATTTTTAATAAGGTCTGAATTGAAAATAATGTTCTGCAAGTATTAAGAAGGTATATATTAAAACTTCTATTTGTGATTTTCAATTATTTCAAATACTGCTTTGCTTCTAAAGATAATTAAATCTTTAATGTATATCCATGATAAAATATGTTTTTAATATTTGCAAAAAATGAACATCAGCATATATCACTTCATAGCATTTGCCAATATTATAGTGCTTATTAAAAAAAGCAGTTTGTAAATTGGATGATAGAAGTTTAGAAATGCTGAATGCCTTACCAAAAACATTTTGCTTCTCTCTTACCTGTAACAGGAAGTTCAACTCAGTTCAGTTCAGTCGCTCAGTTGTGTCCAACTTTTTGCAACCCCATGAACCACAGCACGCCATGCCTCCCTGTCCATCACCAACTCCCAGAGTCCACCCAAACCCATGTCCATTGAATCAGTGATGCCATCCAACCATCTTGTCCTCTGTTGTCCCCTTCTCCTCCTGCCCTCAATCTTTCCCAGCATCAGGGTCTTTTCAAATGAGTCAGCTCTTCGCATCAGGTGGCCAAATATTGGAGTTTCAGCTTCAACATCAGTCCTTCCAATGAACACCCAGGACTGATCTCCTTTAGGATGGACTGGGTGGATCTCCTTGCAGTCCAAGGGACTCTCAAGAGTCTTCTCCAACATCACAGTTCAAAAATATCAATTCTTCAGCGCTCAGCTTTTTTTTATAGTCCAACTCTCATATCCATACATGACTACTGGAAAAACCATAGCCATGAGTAGACAGACTTTTGTTGACAAAGTACTGCCTCTGCTTTTCAATATGCTGTCTAATTCACGCTTTAAAATACATAGTTTCCAACATATCTAACAGACCTCCTTCAATATGAGTTTCCATATTCTGATAAAAAGCCTGAAATCTTTCCTCTATTTAAACAAGTGTTAGTCACCTAACTTGATATAAAGTTTAACTTCACTTATTTATTAAATATAAAACTAATAAATAAATTAATTGGCATATTAATCAACAAATATTTCCTCTTATGTACAGATCACCTCTAGGAAGTGAGTTACTTAGAAAGCTGAGAAATGAGAAACTACCTGCATAAGCTCTAGGTTTCTCTTTCCTTCAACAGAATAGCATCCTGAATTTTGAAAATACTATTGTTTAGACTTCACACAAAATATTTTGAATATGAAGATTTGAAATAAGTCTCTCTCTATATATACTCTCATACAGATACATATGTATGTATGTATATACACCACATATATACATGGATTTATTATAAATATATTGATATATACACACATATGTTTGTGTGTGTATATATTTTTTAAAGGATTTATTATTTCCAATTATTGTCAGAATTGAAAAAGAAATGGATGAATTTCCATTTCTAATATAAATTTTCATAGAAATGCCTCCTTTTGTTGACCACTAAACCTAAGTAACAGCAAATATTATTTCATGAGAATTCATATTATTAAAAAATTGCTTTTTTATCATAGATTGAGTACAAGTCAAAATGGCCTTGAACATTTCTATTTAGCACTTTATGGAGTAAGAGTACAAACATCATAAACATGACACTAAAATGAAACTAGAATTTCTTCACAAAAACAAAGACAGAAATGTGCTTCCATCTGAAAATTTATAGACTTCTGGTTAAAAACATCCAAGGTAAAAGGAGATTCAGGATGCTTGGGACTGATGCACGGGGATAATCCAGAGAGATGGTGTGGGGCGGGAGGGGGGAGGTGGGAGTCGGGGTTGGGAGTTCATGTACACTCGTGGCTGATTCTTGTCAATGTATAGCAAAACGAATATAGTATTGTAAAGCAAAACAAACTAAAAAAATTTTTTTTTTAAAAAAAAGGAGATTTAGACACTGGAGTATAAAAATAATAGCAAAACTAGCACTTATCAACATTTATAGCATGGGCACAGGACTGGAAAAGGTCAGTTTTCATTCCAATCCCAGAGAATGGCAGTGTCAAAAAATGCTCAACCATTGCACAATTGCACTCACCTCACACACTAGTAAAGTAATGCTTAAAATTCTCCAATCCAGGGTTCAGCAATATGTAGATTGTGAACTTTGAGATGTTCAAGCTGGTTTTAGAAAAGGCAGACGAACCAGAGATCAAATTGCCAACATCCGCTAGATCATCAAAAAAGCAAGAGAGTTCCAGAAAAACATCTATTTCTGTTTTATTGACTATGCCAAAGCCATTGACAGTGTGGATCACAATAAACTGTGGAAAATTCTGAAAGAGATGGGAATCCAGATGACCTAACCTGCCTCTTGAGAAACCTGTATGCAGGTCAGGAAGCAACAGTTAGAACTGGACATGGAACAACAGACTGGTTCCAAATAGGAAAAGGAGAATGTCAAGGCTGTATATTGTCACCCTGCTTATTTAACTTCTATGCAGAGTACATCATGAGAAACGCTGGCTGCAGGAAGCACAGGCTGGAATCAAGATTGCTGGGAGAAATATCAATAACCTCAGATATGCAGATGACACCACCCTTATGGAAGGAAGAAAGTGAAGAGGAACTAAAGAGTCTCTTGATGAAAGTGAAAGAGGAGAGTGAAAAAGTTGACTTAAAGTTCAACGTTCAGAAAACGAAGGTCATGGCATCTGGTCCCATCACTTCAAGGCAAATAGATGGGGAGACAGTGGAAACAGTGTCAGATTTTATTTTTCTGGGCTCCAAAATCACTGCAGATGGTGACTGCAGCCATGAAATTAAAAGACACTTACTCCTTAGAAGGAAAGTTATGACCAACCTAGACAGCATATTAAAAAGCAGAGACATTACTTTGCCAGCAAAGGTCCATCTAGTCAAGGCTATGGTTTTTCCAGTGGTCTTGTATGGATGTCAGAGTTGGACTATAAACAAAGCTGACTATTAAAGAATTGATGCTTTTGAACTGTGGTGTTGGAGAAGACTCTTGAGAGTCCCTTGGACTACAAGGAGATCCAACTAGTTCATCCTAAAGGAAATCAGTCCTGAATATTCATTGGAAGGACTTATGCTAAAGCTGAAACTCCAATACTTCGGCCACCTGATGTGAAGAGTTGACTCATTTGAAAAGACCCTGATGCTGGGAAAGATTGGGGGCAGGAGCAGAAGGGGAAGACAGAGGATGAGATGGTTGGATGGCATCACTGACTCAATGGACATGGGTTTGGTTTAACTCCAGGAGTTGGTAATGGACAGGGAAGCGGTTCATGGAGTGCAAAGAGGTGGACACGACTTAGCAACTAAACTGAAATGAAGAGGTAAATTCATTGTATCAATGCTTTTATCAATAAAAATAAAATAATGACTGAGAAATAAATTCCTCAAAATATATGCTAAAAAATCTTAGAAAGGAGCAACCAAGAAAACCAAAATAAAATTATGATGGAGGAAATAAGTTAAAAAACATTGCTTAACAAGGTAGAAAATAGAAAACCATAGATTTAAATAATAAATGAAAATGCTGGTTCATTGAAAAAAAATAATGATATAGGCAAACTGCTAGCTAATTTGATATGTGGAAAAAAGAAGGCACAAATATATAAAAGAAGAAATTAAAGGGGACAGATAAGCATTAAAACAGAAAAATTTGTTAAGTGATACATGCTACTTTGATGACCTCTAAAGGAAAAAAAAACTCATTTAAATGTGATAGAAAACTCCTTATTTGTTATAATGCTTAAATAGACCAACTTTTCTTATTCTAGATTCCACATTCTCTTAAATTCTCTTTTCATTTTTATTCTATTATAAATACTTTCTAATTTTCCATGTGATGGCTTGTAGATGTACTCATCATTTAAAAGTGGACATTTAATTTACAAATACATGAGATGTTTAAAATTAAAAAAGGCCAATTTTTCATTTGACAACTTTAGGGGAAAGAAAGAATGTCAGATAATTTATTCTCAGAGTACATTTCTTTTACCCCTTCAGATTCACTCACTGTCCTTTTCCACCATAATATCTGCCCAAAGAAGTGGTTCACTACTGATCAAATTAATGGTCCCCTTTAACCTCTAATTGATAATGTTCTTGAATCTAGTCACACATTTCTCTGTATCTATGAACATGATCTTACAACAAATCTAACAATCTCATGGAAGACACAAATGGATTCCAAAATATTGAATAACTCTTACATGCCTAAATATAAACCTCATTTAACACAATAATTATTTATATTTATTTTTATTGTGTTATTGGTATCTAGTTGTCCAGAGTTTATCAGTCATTTAAAAATATATTAATTATGAAAAATTCAAACATGTAAAACGTAACCCCATTCACCCATCACTATCATCTATAAATATTAATATCCTAAACTTTTACATCACATATAATTCTTCCCAGTTTGATGAACCTTTTCCAAGCATAATTATTATCATTATATAATTCAGTTTGTTTGCTCAGTCATGTCCGACTCTTTGAGACCTCATGAATCGCAGCACACCAGGCCTCCCTGTCCATCACCAACTCCTGGAGTTCACACAAACTCACATTCATCGAGTCGGTGATGACATCCAACCATCTAATCCTCTGTCATCCCCTTCACCTCCTGCCCCCAATCCCTCCCAGCATCAGTCTTTTCCAATGAGTCAACTCTTCGCATGAGGTGGCCAAAGTACTGGAGTTTCAGCTTTAGCATCAGTCCTTCCAATGAACACCCAGGGCTGATCTCCTTTAGAATGGACTCGTTGGATCTCTTTGCAGTCCAAGGGACTCTCAAGAGTCTTCTCCAACACCACAGTTCAAAAGCATCAATTCTTCTGCACTCAGCTTTCTTCACAGTCCAACTCTCACATCCATAAATGACCACTGGAAAAACCGTAGCCTTGACTAGACTGACCTTAGTCGGCAAAGTAATGTCTCTTTTTTTTGAATATGCTATCTAGGTTGGTCATAATTTTTCTTCCAAGGAGTAAGTGTCTTTTAATTTCATGGCTGCAGTCACCATCTGCAGTGATTTTGGAGCCTGAAAAAATAAAGTCTGACACTGTTTCCACTGTTTCCCCATCTATTTCCCATGAAGTGATGGGACCAGATGCCATGATCTTCATTTTCTGAATGTTGAGATTTAAGCCAACTTTTTCACTCTCCTCTTTCACTTTCATCAAGAGGCTTTTTAGTTCCTCTTCACTTTGTGCCATAAGGGTGGTGTTATTTGCATATCTGAGGTTATTGATATTTCTCCCGGAAATCTTGACTCTAGCTTGTGTTTCTTCCAGTCCAGCGTTTCTCCCAGTCCAGCGTTTCTCATGATGTATTCTGCATAGAAGTTAAATAAGCAGGGTGACAATATACAGCCTTGACGTACTCCTTTCCTATTTGGAACCAGTCTGTTGTGCCATATCCAGTTCTAACTGTTGCTTCCTGGCCTGCATACAGGTTTCTCAAGAGGCAGGTCAGGTGGTCTGGTATTCCCATCTCTCTCAGAATTTTCCACAGTTTATTGTGATCCACACAGTCAAAGGTTTGGCATAGTCAATGTAGCAGAAATGGATGTTTTTCTGGAACTCTCTTGCTTTTTCAATGATCCATCGGATGTTGGCAACTTGATCTCTGGTTCCTCTGCCTTTTCTAAAACCAGCTTGAACATCAGGAAGTTCATGATTCATGTATTGCTGAAGCCAGGCTTTGGCATAGTCAATAAAGCAGAAATAGATGTTTTTCTGGAACTCTCTTGCTCTTTCCATTATCCAGCAGATGCTAGCTATTTGGTCTCTTTATTTTGAGGTAAATGTATATATCTTGAAATGCACAAATCATGTATTCTTTTTTCAAATATACCATTCTAGATAATTTCTTATGTCTTATGCTGAAAAAAGACAAACCAGGAGTGACTCTTATTATTCATGATGCTATAGCTGTTGGCTTAGCCAATGCAGGAGATGTGTGTTCGATTCCTGGGTCAGGAAGATCCCCTAAAAATGGCAACCCACTCTAGTATTCTTGCTGGGGAAATCCCATGGACAGGGGAGCCTGGTGGGCCACAGTCCATTGAGTTTCAAAGAGTTGGATATGACTTAGTAGCTAAACAGCAACAACTACAAAGGCTGTTCAATGCTTGCTTGGCTAAAACAATATAGTTATTTTCTTAATCCAAATATACCTCACTATTACACTTCACTTTACTATCTTCATAGATACTGTTATTTTCTATACATTGAAAATTAGTGGCAATCGTGCATGTCTATCAGCACTGCTTGTTTAGCAGAATTTGGTCATTTTGAATATTGTGTCACATTTTGGTAATTTTTGCAATATTTCAAACTTTTTCATTGTTATTATATTTTATATGGTGATAAGTGAACAGTCATCTTTGATGTTATTACAATGACTACTGAAGGATCAGATGACAGAATTTTTTAGCAATAAAGTGTTTTTAATCATAATGCCATTGCCCACTTAATAGACAGTGGAACCAAGCCTAAATACTTCTGAGACGCACATCACTTATTTAGTGCTGTGAACAATGCTTACACTGTTGTTCATGATGCTGCGTTGTCTATGGGGCCACTTGAGAATATCGGCTTTCAATGATTCTCTCCAAAGTTACTACTATGCTTCATTGACTATTAGCACCTGAAAGCTAGTCTTGCTCAGATTATTTAAAAAAGGCATAAATAACAATTCAATCATGTTAAATTTACTGTTCAGAACTTTATAGTATTAAGATAGGATAACACATTTCCTAACTGTGTTTTCTTGAGTCCTCAAGTTCATAATCAGTACATGCCTATAATGTAATCTCTTTCAAAATTGACTAAATCCCTGTCTTATGCATATTACTATGAGTGGGGAAAAATAAGGTAAAGGGATAAGGGTAGAGCAAAAAGAGCAGTTTTATTTGTTCAAGGAATACTGTACCTGTCTTGGATAGCTTATAAATGGCTTAGAAAAGCTGGACCTTACCACATCAATCAGAGGAAAGAGAAGACAACAATCTGAAGGACCTTTGATCACTGCCAAACATCAGTCGTTAAAGCTCTTAGGTGAGAAAGTAATGCCACTCTCACAAGAATTCCTGACATACATCATGAAGACTATGGAAGGGATAAGGTGACCACCTTGGATGCCAGTGGCAAGAAGCACACAAGGTGAAGGACACCTGCCACCATCCTCACTGCCTCCAGGTACTGTAGACTAGAGAAGGCACTGTGGTCAGAACACAGACAGACATCATCTGACAGGTGACCCCACACACGTGGCTTAAGCCCAAAGACTAACAGTGAACCCTGCATAGCCCAGAAACCTCAATTCACCCCTTTATCCAGCACAAGGGAGAAACATCCAAATCAACACCATTCTGGTAGTATAAACTTGTGTGATAATTCAAAAGAAGCACCACAGCAACCAGTGAGGGAGCCCTCTCCTTAGGATGCCCTCTGCAATTCAGGTCAACCACAGGCTCAGACACCTCAAAGACTCAATGTGACAAGTAGTATGGGATCACAAGTTAAACCGATGCTTTAGAATGGGGTCAGAGAGAACAAATTGGGAAATGGAAGACAGCACTCAAATGATCACAGACTCACAGCACTATTCTCAAATGCTAATGCCAGCCCTAGCTGGTCCCAATGACTGGGAATGGGACTTAGAAGAATTCCCTTGCCAAGGTTTGCAGATGGTTCTGCTTTCCAGCATCACTTCAGCAATGGCACTGAAATCCAGATGTAGTAGTAACTTCCAAACTCTAGAGTACCTTGACATATTTAGAACCAACATAATGAGTTTCTGTCCAAGCTGCTGAAGGAAAAGCTGCCCCAGCAGCCAGGTAGCATCTTACACTCTAACATCTGAGCTTCCGATTTGAAGAGTTTCTCTTTGAAATTGTAGATATGGGTAACCTCAACTTCTCCCTCTCTACTCTAACCCTGAGGGTAGGCTACCTGTTTCCTGAAGTTATCTTGAAGTGACTGTTTCTCTTACTTGTTCATTAGGTGCTTCAACACCTGCATAACCTTTTTCTTTATTAAATTCTCTCTGTTGAAAGAACTAGTATGATATCTGTTTCCTTGACTCAACTCTGACTCATGCACCTTAGATCAGGGATAAAGAAATAATTTACTTTTTGGAAGCACCTTTCTAAAATTGTTCATATGATCCAAGTGTTGCATGACCTATTAGTTTCTAATTTACAACAGAAAAACAGGTTTGATTAAGAAAGACCCAAACATCATGCCTCCTTTGTATTAAGATAAAACTGGCTAATTTATATAGACTTAGAAAGCAATGTGACATTTAGAAGAATTAACATAGAATAATTATAATACATAATGGAATCCTATACCTTTAAATTACATTTATTTCTGCAATAATTTGTTGATATTACCAAATGTCATTAATTGATGACATATATTAAATATCACATAATTTTTGTTATCCTATTGTGAATGATTGAACTATAACATATAAATGGAGTTTGATGCATGACTATTAGATTTTTGCATTTCTTTTCATGTTTTCCAGTATTTAAAAGCAGTAGGATATAATCATTGAAAGATATAGCCTGAACAATATACTAAAAATGTGAGATTTATTGAAGTGGGGCTTTAAATAAAGGCATATCATTATATATGATACAACTATATTGCCATTCTATATTTTATCTATTATATATTGTATTTTCAATAATGAAACAGAAATAAACACATAATTACTAAGCACCACTTCATATCAATCAATCATATATATTTATTTAAAACACTGTACTACAGCATCAGTTAAGTTTTCACAAGAACAGTGAAGATAATCTTTTCTTCCTATTACCTCACTTATTTAAGTGTAGGAATCACATTCACAATATTGGAAAATAATATAGAGCATCTGCTCATTATGATGAACAACACAATCTTTCATTGTGATTACTACTATTTCTTCTGATAACTTTCAAATCAAAACTTTCAGTTCTACTTGCAGGATGAGAAATCTTAAAGACAGTAGAATCCCTTAGACTGTACTTATAAAAATAATGATGAATTAAAAATAAAAAATGGTAAAATGAAGTATACTGTCTTGGTTGGCAAAATGACCCCAAACTACAGGTGAGAAGGAGGACATGAAACACATCCATTTGAATACTTATTCTCTAGCTAAGAGAGAAGAGAAATCTCAAAAATCAAAAGCTAGACTATTACTGTTAGGAAACTTTTAAAATAATTCACTTTCTGAACTAAATATTTTTATTTCTTCCCTTAAATATCTTATCATATTGTTTTGGTGTGAAAATATTTAGTTCAGTAACTCTTTATAGATAGACATTCCTATCTAAATAGAAAAATTATATGTAATTCTATATCTGTTTACCATTTAGACTATGCTGACTCTCTAAATGGCAAAGAGTAGTATCACATAAAATGTATAATATAGATCACTTTAAAAATATGTTAGAGTTATCTGAATTAACAGTTTTACTTAGTAAAGATAATTTTTCCATTAAATGTATTTTTAAGCATAAGCCACTAAAGAGAGTAAAATTTATCTAAAGCTCAAATTCCAAGAATTCACCATGACAGAATTTATCCTATTGCCAACTTGCTCTCTACCAGCAACCAAGGGTTTATCAGAATACGTTTGTATAAGACTCAGTTATGTAAATCCATGTCATAAAGCAAAACCCCACTCCCATGTATGAAAAAGTGCAGGCATTAAATGTTTCAGTTTTATACATCATATAATAATAACAACTTGAAATGTAACATATTTTAAGCTTGACCTAATCCATTAGGATGTTTTTAATATTTATGCAATTAGCAGAACAAACTTACATTCATGATATAAATTATTTCTACCTACTGATCTTAAGCACTTTGTGAATTAAATATTTAAGTTTAACAAAACTGTGAGGGAGGAGCTGTACTCTCTATAAAAGTAAACAAATATGTAACATCTTAGGAAGAGTCAAATATTTAACAAAAAGACTAGAATTCTTTACATCTAACACAGAAACAAGATAATATATTACTTATGCTGCTGCTAAGTTGCTTCAGTCGTGTCCGACTCTGTGCAACCCCATAAATGGCAGCCCACCAGGCTCCCCCGTCCCTGAGATTCTCCATGATTTTATTATATAAGTGTCTATTCACCTTATGCACATATAGCCTATGGTATAGACACTCAATTAAAAAATATTAAAAACACTAGCTTAATTTTATCCCAAACATCCAAAGAAATGGCATAGAGAGAGAAAGAGAGGAAAAAAGATGTCTCAAATTCCGGAAGCCAGACTCTTTCCACAGGTTTACTAAAGTTGAACACTAAAACTTTTGTTTAATCCCTGAATCCCTGAAAGTATGTATTTCAGTGGCTACAAGAATGTAAAACTGATACAAATAGAGTTGAGTCTTGAACAACATGCTTTTGAAATATGTGGGTTCATTTATATGTAGATTGTTTCCATAAATATAATCTCTGTATTTCTATTTTACGATCTTTAAGTATAGGGCATAATAAACTGTGGGAAATTCTGAAAGAAAAGGGAATACCAAACCACCTGACCTGCCCCTTGAGAAACCTGTATGCAGGTCAGGAAGCAACAGTTAGAACTGGTCATGGAACAACAGACTGGTTCCAAATAGGAAAAGGAGAGTGTCAAGGCTGTATATTGCCACGCTGATTATTTAACTTATATGCAGAGTACATCATGAGAAGCACTGGGGTGGAGGCAGCATAGGCTGGAATCAAGATTTATGGGAGAAATATCAATAACCTCAGATATGCAGATGACACCACCCTTATGGCAGAAAGTGAAGAAGAAC
This sequence comes from Aepyceros melampus, assembly GCA_006408695.1. Lineage (NCBI taxonomy): Eukaryota > Metazoa > Chordata > Mammalia > Artiodactyla > Bovidae > Aepyceros > Aepyceros melampus. The sequence goes on from SJXQ01009915.1 coordinate 112,960, forward strand.
TAAAGAGCTTCTTGATGAAAGTGAAAGAGGAGAGTGAAAAAATTGACTTAAAGCTCAACATTCAGAAAACGAAGATCATGGCATCTGGCCCCATCACTTCATGGCAAATAGATGGGGAAATAGTTTCTGACTTTATTTTTCTGGGCTTCAAAATCACTGCAGATGGTGACTGTAGCCACGAAATTGAAAGACACTTACTCCTTGGAAGGAAAGCATATTGAAAAGCAGACATTACTTTGTCAACAAAGGTCCATCTAGTCAAGGCTATGGTTTTTCCAGTGGCTATATATGGATGTAAGAGCTGGACTATAAAGAAAGCTTAGTGCTGAAGAATTGATGCTTTTGAACTGTGGTGTTGGAGAAGACTCTTGAGAGTTCGTTGAACTGCAAGGAGATCCAACCAGTCCATCCTAAAGGCATCAGTCCTCAATATTCATTGGAAGGACTGATGTTGAAGCTGAAACTCCAATACTCTGGCCACTTGATGGAAGAGCTGACTCATTTGTAAAGACTCTGATGCTGGAAAAGATTGAGGGCAGGAGGAGAAGGGGACGACAGAGGATTAGATGGTTGAATGGCATCATAGACTCAATGGACATAGGTTTGGGTCGACTTTGGGAATTGGTGATGGACAGGGAGGCCTGGCATGCTGTGGTTCATGGGGTTGCAAAGAGTTGGACATGACTGAGCGATGAACTGAACTGAAATATAGGGAAAAGCGTGCATTTTATTAGAGGTCACATGTGTGGAATCTCAGGGTTTGAGAAATAGGGTTTGAGACTGTTCAAACAGTTCCAGCTTTCTGCACTTGGATCAGTCATTTATGAATTTCTTTGTTTTTGAAGCAGACATAGCAATACAAGAATTTTTGACTTTGCAGGATGTTGGTGCCCCTAACTCCCACATTGTTGATGGGTCAACTGTACATGTTAACTTTTTGATGCACAATAATACTGTTCTAATCAATATCAGTCTATCATGAAAAAAGTATTTCTTAACATACCAAGAAAAAATGCTTATTATATGCCTAAAGATATTAACTAGTTAAATTATAGACAACTCATTGGAAAAGTCCATGATGGTGGGAAAGATTGAGAGCAGAAGGAGAAGAGAGCATCAGAGGATGAGATGGCTTGATGGCATCATCAATGCAATGGACATGAACTTGGGCAAACTTTGGGAGATGGTGAGGGACAGAGAGGCCTGGCATGCTGCAGTCCATGGGATTGCAAAGAGTTGGACCAGATTGGGTGAATGAACAACAAAGTACAGTAAAATGCATCTTTCCACTCCCTTAGTTCACCCATGGTTATTTTGTACTAAAAAAAATTAAATTAATGTGTTTGGCATGTATGAAGTTAAAGAGTAATAAGAGAAACATTGAAAAGAGAAGTGCAAGACTAAAGACATCATTATATTGCACGAATATATGTTTTATTTTTAAGGTGAAATACATATATAAATGAATTTTTAGAAGTTTAATCATACTTTTGTTTCTGGCCATGATGCAATAGCATGAACTAAATTTATCTGCTTGCCTGAAGTAATAAAAAATCAGACAAAATATATGAAACAGTTGTTTTCAAGACACTGCACATCAAACAATAAAGAATGATTACAGTGAGATGGGAAACAACTAAGATGATCCTATGATTATTTTAGCTTATATCTTTGAGAAAGTTTTTAGGCTATAATTCAGGGAGAGGAAACCCAGAGTATTGAAACAGAAGATTGAACTGAGAGTCTGGGGAGAACAAGGTGCTACAGTTGCAGAACAGAGTACTGGAAAAAAGACAGCAGCATTGAAAGAAAGCTCTGGGGACCTGCAGAGGGTTCCCTTTGAATATTCAATAGAACACTTTTCAGTCAATGCATGCATGTAAGGAACTTGCCTGAGGCCAGAGGAAGATCCATCCAAAAGGATTAAATAATGCTCATTGTACAAAGAGGGCTTCCCAGGTGACTCTAGTGGTAAAGACCCCACCTGCCAATGCAGGAGACTTAAGAGATGCAGGTTCAATCCCTAGGTCAGGAAGATCCCCTGGAGGAGTGCATGACAAACCACTCCAGTATTCTTTCCTGGAGGATGCCATAGATAGAGGAGTCTGGTGGGCTACAGTCCACAGGGTGGCAAAGAGTCAGACAAGACTGAAGTGACTTAGCACGCATATTGTACACAGAAATAATGCTTGATAACTTAGAACTCATTATTCAGACTCATCTAGTAAAGCTTTTAGAAGAATCTTGCCTCAGCCTTGAGTTGTTATGTCCTACTCTTTGCAACCCCATGGACTGTAGCCTGCCAGGCTCCTCTATCCATGGCAATTCCCCAGGCAAGAAAAATCAAGTGGGTTATCATTTCCTCCCTCAGGGGAGCTTCCGGACCCAGGAACCGAACCCAAGTCTCCTGCAGATCAGGTGGATTATTCATCCATTGAGCCATCAAGAATACCTTGTCTCAATAGTAAGGAATAATTACTCCTAGATTACAAACTGTTCTAACCACTCCTAACAAAACTTAGACATGAGACTCAAAAAAAAAAAAAAAAAAAAACGTTTCCAAGTAAATTTACTTTGTTCCAGAATAAAGCTTAATAAACTCTGAAGGAATACAAAAAAATATTCAACAAACAAAATGTAAAATATTCCAACCAGTCCATTCTAAAGATCAGTCCTGGGTGTTCATTGGAAGGACTGATGCTAAAGCTGAAACTCCAGTACTTTGGCCGTCTCATGGAAGAGTTGACTCATTGGAAAAGACCCCGATGCTGGGAGGGATTGGGGGCAGGAGGAGAAGGGGACGACAGAGGATGAGATGGCTGAATGGCATCACCAACTCGAAGGACATGAGTTTGAGTGAACTAGTTCAATCAAATTCATGTCCATCGAGTTGGTGATGTCATCCAGCCATCTCATCCTCTTCATCCCCTTCTCCTCCTGCCCTCAATCCCTCCCAGCATCGGGGTCTTTTCCAATGAGTCAACTCTTCGCATGAGACGGCCAAAGTACTGGAGTTTCAGCTTTAGCATCAGTCCTTCCAATGAACACCCAGGACTGACATCCTTTAGAATGGACTGGCTGGATCTCCTTGCAGTCCAAGGGACTCTCCATCTAGTCAAAGCTTGCCGTGTGTCAAAATGAGCACAAAAATACACAACATAACAAGAAAAAATGCCTCAAATTTTAAAACAATCACTTCACAGCAAATAGATGGGGACACAGTGGAAATAGTGTCAGACTTTATTTTTTTGGGCTCCAAAATCACTGCAGATTGTGACTGCAGCCATGAAATTAAAAGACGCTTACTCCTTGGAAGAAAAGGTATGACCGACCTAGATAGCATATTCAAAAGCAGAGACATTACTTTGCCAACAAAGGTCCGTCTAGTCAAGGCTATGGTTTTTCCAGTGGTCATGTATGGATGTGAGAGTTGGACTGTGAAGAAAGCTGAGCACTGAAGAATTGATGTTTTTGAACTGTGGTGTTGGAAAAGACTCTTGAGAGTCCCTTGGACTGCAAGGAGATCCAACCAGTCCATTCTGAAGGAGATCAGCCCTGGGATTTCTTTGGAGGGAATGATGCTGAAGCTGAAACTCCAATTCTTTGGCTACCTCATGCGAAGAGTTGACTCATTGGAAAAGACTCTGATGCTAAGAGGATTAGGGGCAGGAGGAGAAGGGGACAACAGAGGATGAGATGGCTGGATGGCATCACTGACTCAATGGACGTGAGTCTGAGTGAACTCCGGGAGCTCATGAGGACAGGGAGGCCTGTCGTGCTGTGATTCATGGGGTCACAAAGAGTCGGACAAGACTGAGCAGCTGAACTGAACTGAACGTATGGAGAGAATTGCATTGGTACACACACACTACCAAATGTAAAATGGATAGCCAGGAGAATTTGCTGTATCACTCAAGGAGTTCAAACTGGTGCTCTGTGACAGCCTAGATGGGTGGTATGGGATAGGAGATGGGAGGGAGGGTAAGAGGGAGGAGACATATATATACCTACAGCTGATTTATGTTGATGTATGGCAGAAACACAATATTGTAAAGCAATTATCCTTCAATTAAAAATAAATTTAAAAAGAACAACCAAAAATCTTACAGATGCCAGAATTTATAGACAACTATATTAAAACAGAGATTCCTATGTGGCGCTCGTGTAGAAAATCTGTCTGCCAACTCAGGAGAAGCAAGAGATGTGGGTTTGATCCCTGGCTCAAGAAGATCCCCTGGAGAAGGAAATGGCAGCCAATTCCAGTATTCTTGCCTATAAAATCCCATAGACAGAGGAGCCTGGTGGGCTACAATCCACGGGATCACACACACACACACACAAAATAGCCACAACTTAGCAACTGATAAGAACAAATATTAAAATAACTATTACAAATTACAGTTTATAATGCTTAATAAAAAGTTAAGTAGAGACATGGAATATACAAATAAGACCTAAAATAAAACCTTTACAGATGTCTGAAGAGAAAATTCCACTGTATGCTACCAACAGCAAATTAGTTATTGCAGAAGAAAAGGTTAGTGACCTTGACAATACAATAATGGAAAGTATTCAAAATGAAATACAGAAATAAAAACATAAAATTAAAAAATACCAGTGAACTTTGAGACAATTTCAAGCCTGCTAATATTTGTGCAATTAGGGTCCCTAGTGTGAAAGAAAAGAGGGTTAAACAATTTTGCGGAGACAAAAAATTCTAAAAGTAATTTATAAAAGTACATATCAAGAAGCTCAATGACCCACCAATTTAAGAAATTCAGAGCAAGAAGCATAAAGAAAATTAAACCAAGGAATATCATAGTAAAATTGCTCAAAACCACTGACATAGAGAAATTTTAAAGCAGTCACAGAACCAAGAAAAAACACATACAGAGAAACAAAAACAGGGATAGTATATTTTATATAAAAAACAATATAAGTAAGGAGAAAATGGAACCTTACTTTTGGAAATGTGAAAGAAAAAAAATAAGTTCAATTGGATTTAAGGTCAGCCCATCCCCTGGCATATTAACTCAGGTGTGTCTGTGCTCACTGGAGAAGGGAACGGCAAACCACTTCAGTATTCTTGCCTTGAGAACCCCAAGAACAGTATAAGAAGGAAAACGATAGCACACTAAAAGATTAACTCCTCAGGTCAGTAGATGCCCAATATGCTACTGGAGATCAGTGGAGAAATAACTCCAGAAAGAATGAAGAGATGGAGCCAAAGCAAAAACAACACCCAGTTGTGGATATGACCAGTGATGGAAGTAAAGTCCAATCCTGTAAAAAGTAATATTGCATAGGAACCTGGAATGTTAGGTCCATGAACCAAGGCAAATCAGAAGTGGTCAAAAAAGGAAATGGCAAGAGTGAACGTCAACATTTTAGGAATCAGTGAACTAAAATGGACTGGAATGGGTGAATTTAACTCAGATAATCATTCTACCTACTTCTGTGGGCAAGAATCCCTTAGAAGAAATGGGGTAGCCATCATAGTCTACAAAAAAGTCCGAAATGCAGTACTTGGATGTAATCTCAAAAATGAAAGAATGATCTCTGTTCGCTTCATGGCAAACCATTCAATATCACAATTATCCAAATCTATGCCCCAACCAGTAATGCTGAAGAAGCTGAAGTTGAACGGTTTCATGAAGACCTACAAGACCTTTTACAACTAATACTCAAAAAAGACGTCCTTTTCATTATAGGGGACTGGAATGCAAAAGTAGGAAGTCAAGAAACACCTGGAGTAACAGGCAAATTTGGCCTTGGAATGTGGAATGAAGCAGGGCAAAGACTATAGAATTTTGCCAAGAAAATGCAGTGGTCATAGCAAACACCGTCTTCCAACAACACAAGAGAAGACTCTACACATGGACATCACCAGATGGTCAATACTGAAATCAGATTGATTATATTCTTTGCAGCCAAAGATGGAGAAACTCTATCAATTCAGCAAAATAAAGTCCAGGAGCTGACTGTGGCTTGGGTCATGAACTCCGTTTGGCAAATTCAGACTTAAATTGAGGAAAGTAGGGAAAACCACTAGACCATTTAGGTATGATGTAAATCAAATTCCTTAGGATTACACAGTGGACATGACAGATACATTCAAGGGATTAGATCTGATACACAGAGTGCCTGAAGAACTAAGGACAGGAGGCAGTGATCAAGACCATCCCCAAGAAAAAGAAATGCAAAAAGGCAAAGTGGCTGTCTGAGGAGGCCTTAAAAATAGCTGTGAAAAGAAGAGAAGCAAAAGGCAAAGGAGAGAAGGAAAGATATACCCATTTGAATGCAGTGCTCCAAAGAATATCAAAGAGAGATAAGAAATCCTTCCTTAGAGATCAGTGCAAAGAAATAGAGGAAAACAATAGAATAAAACAGACAAGAGATCTCTTCAAGAAAATTAGAGATACTAAGGAAATATGTCATGCAAATACAGGCATGATAAAGAACAGAAGTGGTATGGACCTAACAGAAGCAGAGGATATTAAGAAGAGGTGGCAAGAAAACACAGAACTATACAAAAAAGATCGCCATGACCCAGATAATCACGATGGTGTGATCACTCACCTAGAGCCAAACATCCTGGAATGCAAGGTCAAGTGTGAAAAACCAAGGGAGATCCAGAAAAACAACTGGCTTTATTGACTATGCCAAATCCTTTAACAGTGTGGATCACAACAAAGTGTGGAAAATTCTGAAAGAGACGGGAATACCAGACCACCTGACCTACCTCCTGAAAAATCTGTATGCAGGTCAAGAAGCAACAGTTAGAACTGGACATGGAACAACAGACTGGTTTCAAATAGGAAACGAGTACGTCAAGGCTGTATATTGTCACCCTGCTTATTTAACTTATATGCAGAGTACATTATGAGAAACGCTGGACTGGAAGAAACACAAGCTGTAATCAAGATTTCCAGGAGAAATATCAATAACCTCAGATATGCAGATGACACCACCCTTATGGCAGAAAGTGAAGAGGAACTAAACAGTCTCTTGATGAAAGTGAAAGTGGAGAGTGAAAAAGTTGGCTTAAAGCTCAACATTCAGAAAACGAAGATCATGGCATCCGGTCCCATCACTCCATGGGAAATAGATGGGGAAACAGTGTCAGACTTTATTTTTTCAGGCTCCAAAATCACTGCAGATGGTGACTGCAGCCATGAAATTAAAAGGCGCTTACTCCTTGGAAGAAAAGTTATGACCAACCTAAATAGCATATTCAAAAGCAGAGACATTACTTTGCTGACTAAGGTCTGTCTAGTCAAGGCTATGGTTTTTTCAGTAGTCATGTGTATAGATGTGAGAGTTGGACTGTGAAGAAGGCTGAGCCCTGAAGACTCGTGATGTTGGAGAAGACTCTTGAGAGTCCCTTGGACTGCAAGGAGATCCAACCAGTCCATTCTGATTAAGATCAGCCCTGGGATTTCTTTGGAGGAAATGATGCTAAAGCTAAAACTCCAGTACTTTGGCCACCTCATGCGAAGAGTTGACTCATTGGAAAAGAGTCTGATGCTGGAAAAGAGTCTGGGCAGGAGGAGAAGGGGACTACAGAGGATGAGATGGCTGGATGACATCACTGACTCAATGGACGTGAGTCTCAGTGAACTCCGGGAGTTGGTGATGGACAGGGAGACCTGGCGTGCTGTGATTCAAGGGGTCGCAAAGAGTCGGACACGACAGCGACTGAACTGAACTGAACAGATGTAATAATGTGAATTACTCCATTGAAAATCTCTTGATCTCCTTTAGAGCTCTAAAAATATACTATATTGAAAGCATGTGTAGTGTATCCTGGGGGTTGCTTGCCCTATTGCTAGTTCTTTCCACAGGCTCCCTGTACCATAAAATCTGACACTAAAAGCCATCTTTTCAAGGCCTTTGCTGCCAGAGTTCTGGAAGTGAATTTCATTCTGCAAGTGAAAACGGAATTTCATGCAAAATTTGGATGAAAGTCAGTAAAGGTTATCTTTTAGCTTACTCCTGTTTTTCTACACATAAGTGAAGTCATGGTGGCCTGGAAGTCAAGAGGATGTCACAGTTTTCTGAAATCATCACCAGATTCATGGCAACTGGGAGGCAAGCATCCACCGAAGGAAGTATGTTCAAACCTGAGCAGGTCCTATGGCACCTATGGTTCCTTAATTCCCCTTCCATACTTCTCCCAATGATTCCCTAAGCATCACATTCCCTATATTTATAGTCCAGGTCAGTTCAAAATATTAGATGTGGTTTCTTCTTGCCCTGAACCAGAACTGATATGGCAGGAGTGATGTACAATGAAAATATTGCAAAAAAGATTTGTTAAACCTTATTAAAAATCTGAATAAATAAAATTATAACAAAAATTTTTAAATGGTAGAAACAAGCTTTCTTTGCAGTGCATATGGAAATACATATGAACTTATGTAAAGTTTTTTAGAAAAAAATTTAGGAATGAAATGTTATTTTTCCAAAAGTTTGTTTGATCGGTTTTGTGATACATTTATTTTCATTTAAGAAACAAAAAAGCAGAACTTATATGCTTTTTGTCTATTCACCATCATCATCAGTAAATCCATTTTTATCCTTTGACTAACCTAAAACATAGAAGATAAGTATTAAAACTGTTTTTTTAAAAGAAGCATTTCATGTAGTTTATTAAGATGACCTTTCCCCATCAGACTGGTATTGAATTAAATGCAGATTATTTTAATAAAATATTAATTTATAATAATAATACTAAACTATCTTCTATGTTTGCATCATTATAGAGTTTGTGATTTAATCAATATTTTGAAAAATTTTAAAGTTAAAAGAGCCATTTTTGCCTAACTTGATAAAAAATTATATTATTTTATGACTTTCAAACTATAAGCAAAATTCTGTAGTTTAATATTTTCATCATTATATATATGTATGTATATATATATATATTATATATATATATACACACACACACATGCCACATACACATATAAAGGATATTCACATATATTAGAAGGAAATGGCAACCCATGCCAGTATTCTTGCCTGGAGAATCCCAGGGACAGGAGAGCCTGGTGGGCTGCCATCTATGGGGTTGCACAGAGTCAGACACAACTAAAGTGACTTAGCAGCAGCAGCTCATATAACTCTCAATTACCTTGTAGTTAATGCTATTTAACAGAAAAAAAAAAAAAAAGGAGATCTAGTGAACTTAAGTGCTTTGACCAAACTAGTTAGTCAAGGAGCAGAGCTAAAATTTCAGGCCAGAAGATCTGAATAGTGCCTCTACTGTGTTATGATTATTTCTGTATATTCAGCATCTGGTATTTATTACATTCTAACTGTCTGAGATACAATTATAAACAAACATGAAAATAATTACAAGACTCAACAAGAAATTAAAATAATTACTATCTCAGCTCAGACCTAAGTTAAAGTCTCACTGGATAAAATTCCTATTTAAAAGAACAAACTTAACTGAAATATTACATATATATTATATATATACATTATATATTTATTTATTTATAACTAAGACATGTCCTTTTTTTCCTAAACTCCCATTTAATTAAATTATTTTCATGGAAAATTTTATGTGATTTCAAATAAGAGTCAAAATCTAAATAGCTGTGTTGTATATTACCTGAAGAAGTAATAAACGGGAAATAGTTTTCAAGGAAGCTAAGGAATTAGTTATTTAATTGTTGTATCTTGGCTCTGGCTGAGGGAGATCATGACGCATTGGTGAATATAAATATCTAATTACAATATTAAAGTTGGAAGCAAAAAAAAAAAGAATACCTTTGTGTAACTTGATCATCTAGACTCTTTAAGATCATTTAATTCTGCTTTTTCTAATTATATTTTCACCATTAATTCTAACTTTTCTATATGGAGTGATAAAATTAGATTCTGTGTCTGAGTCTAGATCCACTGCATATCAAATGTGGCATGAATATTCAACTTGTAGTGATTAATTCCCTTATATATGAATGAGAGTAGTAATAACATCAAAGTCCCAGTATTACCGAAATATTGAATGAGTTAATACATGAGAAATCCTTAGAAGACAGTCTGGTATATAAAAAGTAGTTAATAAGGGCTAGATAACACTATATAGTAATTGATATATATTTAGTTTTCACTATGGATATAGTAATAAAGCAGACTTCTGTATGCATGATCTTCTTAATCTTATAACTAATTTATGAGGTAATGAAATTTATTAGATGAGGAAATCCAGCACAGAAAAGTTTCTCACTATTAATGAGAATTAATATTCAAAAATGTTTTGTAGATATACAATTTCTCACTTATATCTGAAATTCTTTGCATATTAGTCTCTTGTGAATTTGGTCACAAAGATTTAATCCCTAGGAAACTAATACACTTTAGGAGATCAGTTGTTAAATTACTTCATATACCTCTAAAGTTGAACATCAAACTTTCAAAAGTGATGACTCAACTTACAAGGTGTTTCCTTCTTATGAGCTTTTATTTGAACAGAGATAATAGGGCTCCATTTTGTCACTTTATAAATTTCAGGTTAATTTTCTGTCTACTTTTTTTTATTGGAGTAATTATGAAATCAAATTCAGAACTTGTAGCTTGATTTTACTATATTTTTTTTCTCTTTATTTTTATTTATTTATTTTTACTTTACAATACTGTATTGGTTTTCCCATACATTGACATGAATCTGCCACAGGTGTACGAGTTCCCAACCCTGAATCCCCCTCCCACCATCCTCCCCATATCATCTCTCTGGGTCATCCCAGTCCACCAGCCCCAAACATCCTGTATTCTGTATTAAACCTAGACTGGCAATTCATTTCTTACATGATAGTATACATGTTCAATGCCATTCTCCCAAATCATCCCACCCTCTCCCTCTCCCTCAGAGTCCAAAAGGCTGTTCTATACATCTGTGTCTTTTTTGCCGTCTCGCATACAGGGTTATCCTTACCATCTTTTTAAATTCTATATATATGTGTTAGTATACTGTATTGGTGTTTTTCTTTCTGGCTTACTTCACTCTGTATAATCGGCTCCAGTTTCATCCACCTCATTAGAACTGATTCAAATGTATTCTTTTTAATGGCTGAGTAATACTCCATTGTGTATATGTACCACAGCTTTCTTATCCATTCATCTGCTGATGGACATCTAGGTTGCTTTCATGTCCTGGCTATTATAAACAATGCTGCGATGAACACTGGGGTACACGTGTCTCTTTCAATTCTGGTTTCCTCGGTGTGTATGCCCAGCAGTGGGATTGCTGGGTCATA
>SJXQ01009916.1:0-83141 GCA_006408695.1 Aepyceros melampus
GGACGTGAGTCTGAGTGAACTCCGAGAGTTGGTGATGGACAGGGAGGCCTGGTGTGCTGCGATTCATGGGGTCGCAAAGTTCGGACACGACTGAGGGACTGAACTGAACTGAACTGAACCCTGTGCCAGTGTCACAGGCTCAGTATTTGTGTTCCTTCAAAATTTATATGTTGCAGAGAATGGACTTCTGGTTGCCAAGGGGGAGGGTAGTAGGGGAAGGATGGAGTGGGAGCTTAGGATTAGTAGAGGCAAATTATTACATATAGGATGGAAAAACAAGGTTCTACTGTATAGCACAGGGACCTATATTCAGTTTCGTGTAATAAGACATTATGGAAAAGAATATGAAAAAGAAAATGGATGTGTACAACAGAATCATTTTAGTGTATAGTAGAAGCTAACGCAACATTCTGAAGAAACTCTACTTCAACAAAATACATTAAAAAAAAAATCCATATGTTGCAGCCCTAACCCCCACCTCCCACATTGTGTGTTGGTATATGGAGGTGGGGCCTTTGGAGACTGTTAGGTTTAGATGAGCTCATGGCACCCCACTCCAGTACTCTTGCCTGGAGAGTCCCATGGACAGAGGAGCCTGGTAGGTTGCAGTCCATGGGGTTGCAAAGAGTCAGACACGACTGAGCGACTTCACTTTCACTTTTCATTTTCATGCATTGAAGAAGGAAACAGCAACCCACTCCAGTGTTCTTGCCTGGAGAATCCCAGGGATGGGGGAGCCTGGTGGGCTGCCGTCTATGGGGTCGCACAGAGTCGGACATTACCGAAGCAACTTAGCAGCATGAGGGTGAAACACCCGCGATGGGATTGGTATCTTCTTAGAAGAGGAAGATGAAGCATCTCTGCCTCCATGTGCAAGCACAGAAGAAGGGTCCTGTGAGCCCAGGGTGAAAAAGCAGCCCTCTACAAGCCAGGAAGTGGATTCTTATGAGGAACCGAATCTTCTGGCACATTAATCTTGGGATTTGCAGCTTCCAGAACTATGATAAATAAATGTCAGTTGTTAAAACACCCAGACTATGGTGTTTTTTAAATAGCAGCCTGAGCAGACTAAGACAGCCAGATATTGATATAAGTACTTTTACATATCAATTGACAGACTTTTTCCTTGACTAAACTTTAGTCTGACTCCTCTGAGCCTTCTGCCCTTGTTGGGTCTGCATCGTTCAACATTAGCAAGAACTCAGCAAAGCCAGTTTAGTGAGAATCCCTTCCCATCTTTGATAAATTTAATATGATCACCCTAATCACCTAATCAAATGCCTCATCTTACACACTTAATATCTGATCATCCTGGCCTGCCTTCAGGAAGAATTCTGTAAGTCGGTTTAGCAAGAATCTCCCTACTATCTGTGTCTCCTCTTAGCAATAGTCCATCCAATGATGCCCTACCTCTGCTCACTGGCTGTAAATTCCTAGCTGTATCCAGAGGTGAGTCTCATCTCTCTTCCTATGATAGTCTTGACACCTACTGTGATAGCCCTAAATAAAGTCTCCCTTAACATTTTAACAAGTGTCAGTATGTTTTAAAGACAATTCCTTTAAGCTTCTAACAACGTTTGAAGGTGGACATCATTATCCCGTTTTACAGAAGAGACAACTGAGAACTAGAAGTATATTGCCACTTTTTAATAGTTAGCAAGTAAGTGATCATACCAATATTTAAATCTAGACAGACAGCCAGTACAAAAATGTATGCCATCCTGCTTATTTTAGCTGGGTCTTTTCTTGGACCACACTCCTTATTTGCTTAGAGATTCTTTCTTAAAGTGCCTTTCCATTCACCTGATATTCACAAGATTGTTCGTTGAGTGCTCTGCATTTCTCCTGGGGACTCTGGGTTGGCCCTTTCTAATTACCTCTGTTTACCAATAACTTCAGATATGCAGATGACACCACCTTTATGGCAGAAAGTGAAGAGGAACTCAAAAGCCTCTTGATAAAAGGGAAAGAGGAGAGTGAAAAAGTTGGCTTAAAGCTCAACATTCAGAAAACGAAGATCATGGCATCTGGCCCCATCACTTCAGGGAAATAGATGGGGAAACAGTAGAAACAGTGTCAGATTTTATTTGTTTGGTCTCCAAAATCACTGCAGATGGTGATTTTAGCCATGAAATTAAAAGACATTTACTCCTTGGAAGAAAAGTTATGACCAACCTAGATAGCATATTCAAAAGCAGAGACATTACTTTGCCAACTAAGGTCCGTCTAGACAAGGCTATGGTTTTTCCAGTGGTCATGTATGGATGTGAGAGTTAGACTGTGAAGAAAGCTGAGCACCAAAGAATTGATGCTTTTGAACTGTGGTGTTGGAGAAGACTCTTGAGAGTCCCTTGGACTGCAAGGAGATCCAATCAGTCCATTCTAAAGGAGATCAGTCCTGGGTGTTCATTGAAAGGACTAATGCTGAAGCTGAAACTCCAGTTCTTTGGCCATCTCATGTGAAGAGCTGACTCATTGGAAAAGACTCTGATGCTGGGAGGGATTGAGGGAAGGAGGAGAAGGGGACGACAGAGAATGAGATGGTTGGATGGCATCACCCACTCGATGGACATGAGTTTGAGTGAACTCCGGGAGTTGGTGATGGACAGGGATGCCTGGCATGCTGCGATTCATGGGGTCACAAAGAGTCAGACACGACTGAGTGACTGAACTGAACTGAACCTATTGAGCATGATCCCTGACATGTTGGAAGTCCTCAACAAATATTTGCTAGTTTAATAAAAATGCATATTATCATAGCACTTGGGAAATATCAGGTGACCAAAACACATACCTGTTAAAATTGTTGAACTGATAGTTTAAGCAAAGGGTATAGCAGCTCTAACACAACGCTCTTCCTCACCCCTAGCTTTCCCTAGTCTTATACCTTTTTGTACAAAAAGAAATGTAGTGAGATTTAAAAACGTGACAGATTTGTTTTAATTTGCTCCTGACTCACTAATATGTATTAGGAAATGCCCCAGCACTTTTCTGAGGTCAAGACTGCTCTAGAGAAGTTTGTTCATTCCTTTGGCTCATATAAGTAGATATGTATAAGGTCTGTATGTCAAAGCTATGGTTTTTCCAATAGTCATGGACATATATGAGAGGTGGACCATATAGAACGCTGAGGGCCAGAGAATTGATGCTTTCCAACTGTGGTTCTGGAGAAGACTCTTGAGAGCCCCTTGGACTGTAAAGAGGTTCAACCAGTTAATCCTAAAAGAAATAAACTCTGAATATTCATTGGAAGGATGGATGCTGAAGCTCCAATACTTTGGCCACCTGATGCAAAGAGCCAACTCCTTGCAAAAGAGAGCATCCTTGGATACTGGGAAAGATGGAAGGCAAAAGCAGAAGGAGGTGACAGAGGATGAAATGGTTAGATAGAAAAACCAGCTCAATGGACATGAATTTGATCAAGCTCTGGGGGACAGTAAAGGACAGGTAGACTTGGGTGCTGCGGCACATGAGGTCACAAAGAGTTGGACATGACTTAGTGACTGAAAAACTGCAAAAGATTTGTTGAGTAAATGAGTTAAGTGTCAAGCATGAGAGGAAGAGGGAAGCTCCCTGGGAAGGAGTGGAGTTTTGTAATGAAGAACATACTTGATTGTCTCTCCTCCCACTTTTTCCTGCTTTTTAATGAGGCTGCATAGGATGAGGGTGCAGAGAGGGCTCTGGGGTCCTGTAATTACCAGAAGACTTTCCTTATCAATCAGCATATAAGACCTAGGAACAAATCAAACTGAGAGACAGTGGTCCACGATGCTTTCTACTTTTACAAATGCCCTGCTCTCTGCAGATTTGGATAAATGAATGAAAGAGCTAATACCAAAAGTAACTTCCAAGGTGAACTATTGTTGCTATTTAGTCATTAAGCCATGTCTGACTCTTTGTGACCTCATGAACTGTAGCCCACCAGGCTCCTCAGTCCGTGGGGTTCCCCAGGCAAGAATACTGGAGTGGGTTGCCATGTCCTCCTCCAGGGGATCTTCATGACCCAGGGATGGAACCTGTATCTCCCACGTCTCATCCATTGGCAGGTGAATTCTTAATGGCTGAGCCACCTGGGAAGCCCAAATTGACTATGCTGCTGCTCTGCTGCTAAGTCGCTTCAGTTATGTCCGACTCTTTGCGACCCCGTGGACTACAGCCTACCAGGCTCCTCCATCCATGGGGTTTTCCAGACAAGAGTACTGGAGTGGGGTGCCATTGTTTTCTCCGAAAGTGAACTATAGAAAGTGCCAAATGAAATATGGAGAAATTGAGGGACACAGGATATCAGAGCAGAGAGGCCTCCAGCTGGACCCAGAGAGAGGAGGTTGGGGGAGTTAACTCAGGTCTTGAAATGCAGCTTCAATTGGTCAGAATTGCAAATGCCTTTTACACTGGCTGCCAGCATTCCAAACCCCTCCAGCCTTACACTTCAAGAGCTGCACAGACACCAGATACCAACCGGTCAGTGGTCCTCAAATGTGGTTATGTATCAGGAACCTCATTCTGATCTTAAAAGACCACATGAGGTCAGGAGAGAGAGTAACTGGGAGAGTGTTTAACAGTGGGGATAAGACATGCTGATAGAGGGCCGGTGTGACCAAAGAACCAGCAACAGGATTCAGATGAAGCTGTCAGGCAGCAGGAAAGAATAGTGAGAAAGGAGCAAAGATTTTTTACAAGACAGAGATACGACATGAGACAGGAAAAGTTTCTTTCTTCACGTCACAAACGTGGACCCCATTTTTAAGCATCAGCTAAATCCTAGACATAGACACTTTTCACTTCGTCTTTTTAATCTTCATAAGGTATCCATCTACCCATGTAACGCATACATACTTAGTGTCTTCTTTAGGAGCTCTAATGAGAAGAATCAGACATACTCCCTCCTTTGTTCCTTTGCGGAAGATAAACCAAAATCAAATAAGCAAAAATTAATTTGAAAATCAAGCAAGTAAACAAAGAGAAGGAAAAAAAAAAAACTCCACCAGAAATGAGTGTTATGAATGAGTAAGTGGTGTGATGGAAGAGAGGTTTTCAGTAGTTAAAACTGTGCTTATGATGTATCTTAATATTCTCTCTCCTTTAGGCGAAGGTGCTTGGTTCTTTCAGAATTTCCGTGACCCTCATAGTTCATAGCAGAGCAGTAATTGGAAGACAGAAAACTCAAGGATGGGAGAGTTTGCTTTCTGGGTTTTGGTATGAATCCCGAGTTGTATCCACCAGCTGGGAGATCTTAAGAACACTGTCTGTCTCCTTACTGTAAAAAATGGAGAGAGAAATTTTGTTTTACAAATGCAAATGTCTAGATTTAAAGGTGGCATGTATGTGCTATTTCTACCACAGTTCTTGCTACATAGAGTGTGCTGCAAAATGGTTTTTCCTTTATACCCTCCATGTGCCTGTCTACAACTGAGCCCCATCATAGACACACACACACACACACACACACACATCCCTGTTGTGACCCCAAAGGCAGGTCTGTTATTACTTTTAAAAGAAAATGCAACTACTGGGGGCACACAAAATAGCCCATTGATTTCTGGTTGGCTGTCCAGAAATTTATTTCCAGTAAAGTCACTTACTGAGCATTAATACTGCAGAGGCCCCCCTAGGCAATCTCTTCTTCAAACTAGCAAATGTATGAATTTGTGAGACCCCCTGCCTGGGCAGGGGGGCAGAGAACATAAGCCCTATTAGGAGAATGGCTGGAAAGACAGTGCTTCACAGTCTGATGCACTTTTGTGGTTGATCCCCAAAGATTTACCATGAAGAGGAATAGAAGTGTCCTCTGAGGCTACACAGACATTGTTTCTGAGTCCAGGGTTCCAAGCAATGAATGTTCTCTTAGGGAACTATTAGGGTCTTGGGAAAACCAGACCAGCTTACCCACACTCATGCTGGCCTGAACCCCTTGAAAAATGGGTGATGTGACCACAAAGCAAGTCTGTATCAGGGCACCCCATCAAGGCATTCCTTGAGATTGTGCTTTTCTTCCTACACAGGAAGTAAAGTTAGACGAGAATGAGTAAAAAACGAAAGTCGCCTTTCTCTGTTAGCCATTATTGACCTCTGAGTTTTGAAACACTGACATTTTTCAAATGTCAGCTCAATGACAATGCCAATTGTCACTCTTGGGCATGAAATTCTACTGTAATTTTGCAAAGTGCCATCATTAGGAGTGAGTGACTGAAGGGGTACATGGGGTCTCTCTGTAATATTCTTACAACTATGTGTGAGCCTATGATTATATCAGAATAAGAAATTTAATTTTTAAAAGTGATTAAGTGATTTAGGAGACTATATAGGGCTTCCCTAGTAGCTCAGTGGTTTAAAAAATAAAAAAACCTGCCTGCAATGCAGGAGATGTGGATTTGATCCCTGGGTGGGGAAGATCCCCTGGGGGAGGCAACAGCAACCCATGCCAGTATTCTTGCCTGGGAGATCCCACGCCTGGAGGATTACAGTCCATAGGGTCACAAAGAGTTGAGAAGGACTGAGTAACTGAGCATGCATACAGGAGAATTATCAACCAGATGCAAAGTGTAGACCTTGCTTGGATCTTGATTTAAATGCACACTGTAAAAGGCATTTTGGGGTCAATCAGAAAAATATGGAACCAGAATCAGATGGTATCAGAGAAACATTGTTGATTTTGTTAGAAGTAATAATGACATGTTAGAAAGCTTTCCTTTTTTTTTTTTTTTTTAATGTCCTTCTCTGTTAGATATGTATGCTGAATTATGGATAGACTAAAGAGGCATTTGATCTGGAATTTGCTTTAAAGGACTTAAGGCGAGAGTGTGGGGTCAGAGAGATGGGCACATGGTGATTTGTTATACATTCCTCTCTACTTTTGTATATTAAAAAAAAATTCTATGATTTAAAAAGCTAAAAAAATAAAATAAAATAAACAGTCAGCCCAGGGCCAAGCACAGTGCATAGCTAAATTTAGCTCAAAAGGCTGAGATGAACCTGACTGGCTGGGCCTTCAAGGGTGGAGAACAGAGGTTTCTCACAGACCACTGCCAGCAGAGAAGGTGCCGCTGCCCCCAGCATGCAGTGCTAAAGAGGACAAGCCAAGTCAATTACAAGATGAGGGCTCTAGTGTTGGCAACCAAAGACCTCGGGCGGGACGTGGTGTCCTTGCGTGAAATACCCACAGGGCAGTGGCCTCCTTTGTTCTCGGTCTTCCTGATAACAGGGACTACCATGCCTTGTCCAAAGCTAGTTCTCAAAAACCATCCATTAAATGAATGCATGGCAAGGAACTGTGGGGGCAACGGGGAAATACAATCTGCGTAAGGAACACCCACAAGAGTGAGTTTAGATGGACTAGACCTTGCCCGGCAATGATCTCCAGTTAAGCAGGAGGAAGAGCGTGTACCAGAGAGACTGCGAGTGTGACTGACCAGTAGAATGTATGGTATCCTTTCTCACCCTTGCCCTCCTCCTCCAAGCTTCCCTCCTTGTCCATAAAGTGGAAACTCCAGCACCTGGTTCACAGTTTTCTGGTGAGGGCTAATCATGTGTGTATGTGTGTTCTTCACTCAGTCATGTCTGATTCTTTGCTACTGCAAGGAGTTTAGGCTGCCAGGCTCCTCTGTTCATGGAATTCTCTAAGCAAGAATACTGGAGTGGGTTGCTATTCCATTTTACAGGGAATCTTCCTGACCCAGGGATTGAACCTGGGTCTCCCACATTGCAGGCAGATCCTTCATTGTCTGAGCCATCAGGGAAGCCCTAATTGGGTAACAGCAATTTCCCTGAATATTTGATTAACTTGTCTTTAATTGCATCTGGATTATTTTTGACTCTGGGCAAGTCTCTTAGCATCTGCATACTTCAATCTCCTCATGTGTAAAATGTAGCTCTTAAGAGCACCTACCCCAGAGGGTGTCTTAAAGTTAGATATTCCATGTCAAGTGCTTGGCACTGCACTTGACACTTAGGAAGTACCCAATAAGTGAAATAATTACCTTCAGTGATTACCACCATTATTGCCATCATTAGCAAGATACCTAATGCTAGAGGAATCGACAAAGGGCAACTCCCGTTTTTCCTCCCATTTCTTTGCACTCAAGACAGTACAGTAAGATTTCTGTTTCATGGAATGTGACACCAAGTTTTGAATTTTAGATGAATTGAAGAATCCACATGACATGCTTAATCCTTGACTGGTACAAGATACATATGGAAGCAAAAAACCAAACAAACCCCAGCCTTATTAGTAATAGTTGTCAGTGCTTTTAATCCCCAATGTAATGCTCTTCCCTTTATAGTATGTCCTGGATTTGCAGAAACAATTCCAATTTGATATATGCATTGCCATTGAGAGAGCAAATGAGACCAAATCTGCTCTCAATCTGCCATTGAGAGCAGATTTCTTTCCTGAAATCTGACTGCAGCAGTCACAATTTCCAGTATCCAAGTCATCTAAGTCACTTCAGCTTTGAATTTCAGTGGTAAAGGAAGGAAATCTGATTATGTTTAAAAACAGATGGCTGTGTTCTGGTCTAACAACTCATCAAGGGGAAAACACACGTAGGTACACTCATACACATGAAGAACACATGCATGCATGTACACACATATACACACGTCCATGCACATGTACACAAACAGTAGAATAGCAAGACTGGCAGGCCTGTTCAGCCTGACAATTTGGCAAATGGGCCTCCAGAGTTGAGATGGAAAGGAAGTAGTTGGAGGGCACATAAACTTGCAGGGGACCTCTCCTGAACCGTTTTACTTCTTGCTTAAGAAGAGTAATGCTGACTTATAGGCACCTTTTCTCCCTGGGGTGGCAAAGCCCTCTCTCTGTAGTTATTCTCAGAGACGCTGATTATGTTGACTAAGGGAGGCTTATTGCTCAGCAAGCCCTGAGCTGAATATCTGTAAATTCATTGCAGCTAAGAGTCTCAGGTCTGAGAAGCAGGTGGCCAGAGTCCACGTAGATTAAATGCTTGTACTTGGAGGAAGGTAGGGTATGATGGAATCAGTGTCAGAAGATTTGGGGTCTGACTCTTATGAGCTCTATGGGTTTGGGCAAAATACTCCCAACTCTCACCTAAAAAGAAATGGTTGAACACTTAGAATGTAGTCATGCTTGAAAAGTGCTTAGAGCAGTCCTCAGAACATGGCACAAATTCAACAAATAGTGCCCTCGTGACTGTGCGCATGGTGCTATGCTATGTTAGTAGTAGCTCGCAGTCTTTGAGGGTAAGGAGTCACTGATCATATAAAAAATAACAAATGCAACCAGAGAAATACAAGAAACACACGGAGCAATGTAGAAAAGGATTGGGTCTTTCTTTGCAGAAGTCGGAAAGATAAGGGCAGGTTTCCCAAGAATGGCAATATCTAAGCCGAGCTAGAAAACATCAGTAAGAGCTCAGTCATGTAGATTTAGCTTAATTCAGATGGAAGAAAGGGTCTGTTCAAAGCCCAGAAGTTTGAAATAATTTGGTCCCTCTGGGGAGTTCCAATGAGGCAGAATGGTGTTGGGGAGAGAAAGGGTGGGGAATAATGCTGCAAGGAAGTCAGAGCCAAGTCATGATCTCCAACCTTCCATCCCTCACAATGCATGTGACTCTAAAACTCCCCCTCTGGGTCTTCTATTGACCATTTCATTAGCTGGTCAGTGTTCATCTTGACCTTGCATGGCAGATGTTTACCATCTGTCACTGGAGCCTGGGAGCCTGGCCTGGAGAATGCCAACTTCTTCCTTTACCTTTAAAACTGGAGAAGCCTCTGCCTTCTCTCTTCATGAGAATGCTCTCATGAAAACTGCAGAAGTCAAGATGGGAGTAGGGAACAATGTTATCAACCTCCCTCAGCGTGTGATGACCTACCCTTTGCTTCCGGTGGAAGCCCCCTCCTCTTCTTCTGTTTGCCAGGTCACTCAGAATGTTCCATGCTGGCTCTTCCTCTCTCCTTGCTCTCTGCTTTCTGATTGAACACTTGAGATTCTCTTCCCCCACAACTGGCTAATTTCTATTCAAGTTTCTGTTTAAAATTTTAGTTTTAATTTGGGTTTGGTAGAGGCAAACTATTACATAAGGAATGAATAAACAATAAGATCCTTCTGTATAGCACAGGGAGCTATATCCAGTCTCCTGGGATAAGCCATAATGGAAAAGAATATTTTTAAAGAAAGAATGTATATGTGTAAAACTGACTCATTTTTCTGTACTGCAGAGATTGGCTCAGCACTGTAATTAACACTTTCTGTTGTTGTTGTTTAGTTGCTAAGTCATGACTGACTCTTTTGTGACCCCATGGACTGCAGTCCGCCAGGCTCTGTTGTCCATGGGATTTCCCAGGCAAGAATATGGGAGAGGGTTCCACTTCCTTCCTCAGAGGATTTTCCAGATTCAGGGATCGAACTCAAGTCTCCTGCATTGCAGGTGGATTCTTTTACCACTAAGCTGCTTGGGAAGCCCCAAGTAAACTATACATCAATTAAAAAGAATGTCAATATAGAAAGCACACAGAAATGAACATTAAAAAAGAAATGAACTTCTCTGTCCTCAGAATACAGCTTACAATTTGGAGCATTCCCTGAGTCTCAGAAGCCAATGAGAGTAAGCCATGAATATAGGAACATCAATTATATATGACCAGCATGAAAGTCAAGACCATAAAGCAAAGTGTATAAAGACTGGAAAGGAAGAAACAAAACTCTTTATTAACACAGATAATATGATTGTCTGCATAGAAAAACTTAAAAATCAAAAGACAGAATTTTTTAGGATTAACAAAGTTAGTAAGTTTCCTGAATACAAAATCAATGTGCCAAAATGAGTTGAAGGCCATATACAGAGTTTGAAGATGTAATTTTAAAATCAAAGATTTATAATAGTCACACACACACACCATCTCTATCTACCTATCTGTCCATCTAAGCACATAAGACATAAAACACTTGGGAAAAAGTTCAGTAAACTTTATGTAAGCCCATTATGGTGAAATTACAAAAACCTTTTGAAAGATACTAAATAGCTAACCGAATGAATAGAGAGACTCAGTATTATAAAGATGTCGTACATCTCCCCCAGTTGAGCTATAGCTGTAATGTAATTCCAATGAAAATGTCAATAGGATATATCATAGAATTTGACAAGCTAAAACCCCAAATCTAATTGGAAGTGCGAAGGTCAATAATAGTCAAGACAAAGAAGAAAAATGGGTTGTATGGCCTTTCGTCTGCAGATATTATGAATTACTGTAAAGTTAAGATAATAAGTGATGGTAACATTGGACATAGGCAAACTGACAACCATCAGAATAAAGGGATCACCAACAGCCCTGGCAAATATGGAAACCTGATTTATGGGGAACCTGGTGCAGCGAATCAGTGGACAAAAGAGAGACATCTCAAAAAATGGTGCTAGGACTCTGGGTTGTCAATAGGGGGAAATAAATTGAACCCCTAAATCTCCCTATACATGAAAATCAATTCCAGGAGGATTAAATATGAAAGATGAAACTGTAAAACATTTAGACGACAACAAACGAAAAAGCTTGTAAGTTTCTAAGCAGGGAAAGACTTCTGAAACAAGACACAAAATGCAAACACAGGAGCAATGGCACAAGAGACCAACAGAACTAAAATTTTGTAATTTGAGAACTATTTGGATTCTGCCACTCTCTGGGCAAACTTGTGACACTTAGGCTGGGGAAGAGGGCTTCTGAGAAGCACATAAACTGCATCTCATACGTGGAAATTGTGAAAGCCATTATGCTTTGTTACAAAGCAATTAATCAACACTTACCAATGATTAAATAGTGTGTCAGTTTGCACTGGGAGCATTTTAGTTGCATGAGAATGTGTGTGCTTAGTCACTCAGTCATGTCCAACTCTTCACGACCCCATGGACTGAAGCCCACCGAGTTCCTCTGTCCTTGGGGATTCCAGGCAAGAATACTGGAGAGGGTTGCCATGTCCTTCTCCAGGGAATCTTCCCAACCCAGGGGTTGAACCCAGGTCTCCCGTATTGCAGGCAGATTCTTTAACAATTGAGCTACCAGGGAAACCCACATAAGAATAGAAGAACACTAAATTCTTTTTGAGTCTACAAATATTTACAGAAATTTAATTAACACACAAGGCTAACTGAGATAAGATTATATCACAGCTCCTATGTTTACAAATTGATGTACTGGCAAGCATGCTACTGACCCACCTAGTATGTAATATATATGTAAATTTATCAATTACTGTATCAAAACTGATTTTCTTTAAATATTTGTGGTCAGTGCACATGTAGCTAGATTTGTCTTTCTTTGTTTTAGTTGATAGTATGTTTCTATTGATTTTTATTTTTAAATATTTATTTCACAGAAAATAATTGAGATATATATATCCTAAAGCTGAGGATAAATTTGGCAAAAATGGACCAATAATACATCCTGGAGACTGCAATACAGTCTGTGCCTTTTGGGACTGATTCTAAGGGCTTGAAAATGTTTCTTCAGTCAAAAATTTTCCAGTGACGTAAGTTTACCTGCAGTTTACTATAAATTTCAGCATATTTGGTAAAACTTTCAAAGGTATTCTGCAAATATCAGAAAAATGAAGGATAGAAGACACTGAGATCTTGTCATCCATTGCTTTAAAAGGAGTGTTAGGTCTTTATGAAAAGGATGCAAGCATTCAAACTTTGTTTTTTTACATTATTTTCTGTAAAGCAAGACCAGCATCTTTTGTTATTTCAATCTTGGCATTCTTCTTTAAAATTTTACTCTTTTTTCCTATATAAATATTCCTAGTTTGCAATTAGTTTCTACTCTAATTATGTTCATCTTAAAAAAATCTCATAGAGCTGTCACTGTCTATTTTATTTAAACTCAGTTTTATTTTATTTTATTTACGTTTCTGGTTGCCCTGGGTCTTTGTGGTGGCATGGACTCTTCCTTGTGGTGTGAGAGCTTCTCTAGTTGTGATCCACAGGCTCCAGATCATGTGGACTCAGTTCCAATACCGGGCTTCATTGTTCTGCAGCATGTGGGATTTTAGTTCCCCATCCTGGGATTTAATCTTCATCCTCTGCACTGGAAGGCATATTCTTGACCATTAGGCCAACAGGGAAATCCTTGTGAGTGACTATTTTAAATCTACTGCCCAAACACAGGAATATGTATCAAAGCACCAGTGTTAGAGGTAAAACTTCTCCCAAAACAAGCTTGAAAAATTTCAGAACATAACATCTTATTCTTTTATAATAACAAACGCATGTAATTGAGTTTGTGTTTTGGAGGTTCACTGTACAAATGAACAAATGAGATTTTCCAAATTAATATCAACATACATTTATTTTTAATTTATTAGAGGATAGATTGTAAAAAATATCTTGCTATTAAGTTTATGTATATGTTGTTAAAAATCAGCATTAAACATAGCAATTTTTAGAACATAGACCAATAAAATATATTTTTTCAAGGGGAAATATTTTATCACTGACCTTGTGAGTTGCTGGCATTTAGTGACACAAAAAAAGCAAATGAACTTTAGTTTGCTTTATCATTCTTATGAATTCTCTGTATATAACATGACATTTTATTTTTTGTCCTCTGAGAGACCACTTTCACTTCCTAAGCTTGGTTTACCAGTCTGCACAATATTAAACAAAATAACCTTAAGATATACAGATATTTATATATTTAATTTTTAGCTATTCAATGTAGGTCGTGAATCTTTCGATTAAAGTCCTGTTTTGGAATTCTTCACATCTGGTGAGCCTGAACCAAAAGCAGAATGTCAACTTTGCCACCTCAAAATTTCACAAGGATAAACAAAAAAAAAAGTCCCCCAATCATGTATAATATCCATGATACATCACTTTCAACTGAGACATAAAAGGAATATGGAGTAGGAAGAAAAGAAGAAAGTGGGTTTGCATTTTGTTTTCCTGTTGTTGTTTTAAAGAGGTGTCCGCAAGGATCTGGCTTCCCCTCGGGCTCCGGAAGGCTTTCATGTTCTCTAGTACAGCTCTGGGCCTCTGCAGAGTCCCAGAGGGAGAAACTGCCTTTGCGCTCAGTCACCCCTCAGATTTTTCACTTTCACCTATGCTTTTGACCTCTGCAAATTCCTCACTTTCTTACCAGCTGAGAGAATGATTCAAGCTATTTTCAAAATATTTTTCTCTCTTATTCAGCTTTTAAGTTGTTTGCATTTGAAAAGTCATTCGGGGCGCCTACTCTGCCATCCCTCTGGACATTGACAGCTTCTGAAGAATGTTTTTTCCTTCAGTTCCTCCAGCATGACTCTCTGATGTCCACAAGTGGCTCCTATCACTGTGATTTATGTCTCATAGCTTTGTGCACTTCCCCTTTCATAGCAGGTCCTTATAATATTTGTCTCTCTTTTCCAACAAACTGTCAGCTTCCTGAAGCCTCTCAACATTGCTTCCTGTAATGGCCCCAAAGCTTCACTTGGATACATTCAAGGTGCCCCTTTCTTGCTTCCTTTCTTCCTTCTTTCTTTCTTTCCCTACTCAATTCTCCTTTCTCAGCCCCTTTTTCTTTATTCATTCCTTCAGTAAATATTTAATGAGAGCCAACTGACCTATTTAAACAAGCAGCTAAAATACAATGTCCTAAGTATTATAGTCCCCTTCATGGATCATGGCCTTGTTGTGGCAAAGCGGCTTACATAACTCAATGAAGCTGAGTCATGCCGTGAAGGTCCACATTACTTTGCCAACAAAGGTCCATATATTCAAAGCTATGCTTTTTCCAGTAATCGTGTATGAAGAAAGCCGAGTGCTAAAGAACTGATGCTTTTGAACTGTGGTGCTGGAGAAGACTCTTGAGAGTCTCTTGGACTGCAAGGAGATCCAACCAGACAATCCTAAAGGAAAGCAGTCCTGAGTATTCATGGGAAGGATTGATGTTGAAGCTGAAGCTCCAGTACCTTGGCCACCTGATGTGAAGAGTCTGGAAAGCCTTGTGTGCTGCAACCCATGGGGGTTGCAGACACGACTTAGTGACTGAACAAGACAGTTATGGTATGAGAATTAGAAGATGACATAGATGTGTGTGTGGGGTTATCCTTAAGCTAAACTTGAGAAATTTAGGGAGGATCCACAGAAGACTTTATACATTCCCCACAGCAATTATCCACTCATTAATACTCTTCTTTTTTCTACCTCTCTCCCTTTCTCACTGTCTTCTCTCCCTTTATATTTTCCCTGGAATCATCTCCCAAAGAAACCACCTAGATCAAACACAGCTCAGGCTTTGCTTTTAAAGAAAGCCAAATGAGTAAGTGGATAGACCATTGCTCCAGTCTTTGACTCTAGTGTGACTTTTTAGTCTCAGATCTTACTGTTCCTCCTTCATTTTCACCAAGTTTTTCAAAGTAAACTTCTGAGAGAGAAGCTTATTTTTCCCAAATCCTCTTTCCTAGACCAGACTCTTCTTCCAATCATCATAAGCCTATAGACTGGCTGTTTCAGAGTAAGGCACATTTTCCCACCCCAGTTCAATCCATTGTGGTTGGCTGCATAGGGTACAGAGGGCTGACCTCAGTAACATCTACTGGCAGAGAAATGATGTGGCAGGCACCCATGGAATTCTCCAGGCCAGAATACTGGAGTGGATAGCCTTTCCCTTTTCCAGGGGACCTTCCCAACTCAGGGATCAAACCCAGGTCTCCCTCATTGCAGGCAGATCCTTTACTAGCTGAGCCATAAGGGAAGCCCAAGAATTCTGAAGTGAGTAGCCTATCCTTTCTCCAGCAGACCTTCCAGATCCAGAAATCGAACCAGGGTCTCTTGCATTGCAGGTGGATTCTTTACCAACTGAGCTATCAGGGAAGCCCCAATAATATCTCAGTACAGTTCAGCTCAGTCACTCAGTTGTGTCTGACTCTTTGCGACCCTGTGGACTGCAGCACGCCAGGCCTCCCTCTCCATCACCAATTCCTGGAGTTTACTCAACTCACGTCCACTGAGTCGGTGATGGCATCCAATCATCTCATCCTCTGTCATCCCCTTCTCGTGCCTTCAATCTTTCCCAGCATCAGAGTCTTCTCAAATGAGTCAGTTCTTCTCATCAGGTGGCCAAAGTACTGGAGTTTCAGCTTCAGCATCAGTCTTTCCAATGAATATTCAGGACTGATCTTCTTTAGGATGGACTGGTTGGATTTCCCTGCAGTCCAAGGGACTCTCAAGAGTCTTTTTTAGCACCACAGTTCAAAAGCATCAGTTCTTCAGCACTCAGCTTTCTTTACCGTCCAACTCTCACATCCATATGTGACTATTGGAAAAACCATAGCTTTGACTGGACAGACACTTGTTGGCAAATTTATGTCTCTGCTTTTTAATATGCTGTCTAGATTGGTCATAACTTTCTTCCGAGGAGCAAGTGTCTTTTCATTTCATGGCTGCAGTCACCATCTGCAGTGATTTTGGAGCCCCTCAAAATAAAGTCTGTCACTGTTTCCATTGTTTCCCCATCTATTTGTCAAGAAGTCACTGGACCAGATGCCATGATCTTAGTTTTCTAAATGTTGAGTTTTAATCCAACTTTTTCACTCTCTTCTTTCACTTTCATCAAGAGACTCTTTAGTTCTTCTTCACTTTTCTGCCATAAGGGGGGTGTCATCTGCATATCTGACATTATTGATATTTCTCCCTGCCAATCTTCATTCCAGCTTGTACTTTATCCAACCTGGCATTTCACATGATGTACTTTGTATATAAGTTAAATAAGCAGGGTAACAATATACAGCCTTGACATACTCCTTTTCCTATTTGGAACCAGGCTGTTGTTCCATGTCCAGTTCTAACTGTTGCTTCTTGACCTGCATACAGATTTCTTAGGAGGCAGGTCAGGTGGTCTGGTATTCTCATCTCTTTAAGAATGTTCCACAGTTTGTTGTGATCTATACAGTCAAAGGCTTTGGCATAGACAATATAGCAGACAAGCTGGAATCAAGATTGCCGGGAGCAATATCAATAACCTTAGATATGCAGATGACACCACCCTTATGGCAGAAAGTGAAAAGGAACTAAAAAGCCTCTTGATGAAAGTAAGAGGAGAGTGAAAAAGTTGGCTTAAAGCTCAACATTCAGAAAACGAAGATCATGGCATCCGGTCCCATCACTCCATGGGAAATAGATGGAGAAACAGTGAAAACTGTGTCAGACTTTATTTTTTTGGGGCCTCAAAAATCACTGCAGATGGTGATTGCAGCCATGAAATTGAAAGACGCTTATGGCTCAAATGGTAAAGCATCTTTCTACAATGTGGGAGACCCGGGTTCAATCCCTGGGCTGGGAAGAACACCTGGAGAAGGAAACGGCAATCCACTCCAGTTCTATTGCCTAGAAAATCCAATGGACAGAGGAGCCTGGTAGGCTACAGTCCAGGGGTTGCAAAGAGTCGGACACAACTGAGAGACTTCACTTTCACTTTCACTTTACTCCTTGGAAGAAAAGTTATGAACAACCTAAATAGCATATTCAAAAGCAGAGACATTACTTTGCCGACTAAGGTCTGTCTAGTCAAGGCTATGGTTTTTCCAGTAGTCATGTACGGATGTGAGAGTTGGACTGTGAGGAAGGCTGAGCACCAAAGAATTGATGCTTTTGAAGTGTGGTGTTGGAGAAGACTCTTGAGAATCCCTTGGACTGCAAGGAGATCCAACCAGTCCATTCTGAAGGAGATCAATCCTGGGATTTCTTTGGAAGGAATGATGCTAAAGCTGAAGCTCCAGTACTTTGGCCACCTCATGCAAAGAGTTGACTAATTGGAAAAAAACTTTGATGCTGGGAGGGATTGGGGGCAGGAGGAGAAGGGGACGACAGAGGATGAGATGGCTGGATGGCATCACTGACTTGATGGACGTGAGTCTGAGTGAACTCCGGGTGTTGGTGATGGACAGGGAGGCCTGGCGTGCTGTGATTCATGGGGTCGCAAAGAGTCGGATACGACTGAGCGACTGAACTGACTGAACTGAAATGTTTTTCTGGAACTCTTTTGCTTTTTCAATGATCCAGCAGATGTTGGCAGTTTGAACTCTGGTTCCTCTGCCTCTTCTAAATCCAGTTTGAACATCTGGAAGTTCCTAGTTTACATACTGTTGAAGCCTGACTTGGAGAATTTTGAGCACTTTTTTGCTAGTGTGTGAGATGAGTGCAACTGTGCGGTCATTTGAATATTCTTTGGCATTGCCTTTCTTTGGGATTGGAATGCAAACTGACCTTGTCCAGTTTTGTGGCCACTGCTGAGTTTTCCAAATTTGCTGACATATTGAGTGTAGTGCTTTCACAGCACCATAATATCTACTGGCAGAGAAATGAGGGTTGCAGGCAGTCTGAAAATTAGTATGAATGGAATTCTTTCAACAGTAATAAAGTAATATTGTTCCACTATCAGATAAGAAAAGTGAGTGAAAGTTAAGTCGCTCAGTCGTGTCCGACTCTTTGTGACCCCATGGACTGTAGCCCACCAGGCTCCTCCGTCCATGAGATTCTCCAGGCAAGAATACTGGAGTGGGTTGCCATTTCCTTCTCCAGGGGATCTTCCTGACCCAGGGATCAAACCCAGGTCTCCCATATTAGAAGCACATGCTTTAACCTCTGAGCCACCAGGGAAGCCCCAAACTGAGGTTCAAAGAGGTTAAGTGATCAGTTTAAGATTTCACACATGTTAATGGTGGTGTCTAGGCTTACATTCCAAACTTTCTAACCCCAGCACTGTTTCTACTATACCACAGTGTATCTATAGCCTGAATGGTCCAGCATCAGTAGATTAGATGTAAAACCAATATGCCTCTTTTATGTTAATTGTAATATGTGACAAAGTAAATTATTTTCTGAAACAAGCTCATGCCTGTCTTTTACCTTTTTCGTTTTGAGAGCACAAAAGTCAAAATATATAAGCAAACAATTGCACCTTTGTAGTGGAAACAGAAAGATTAGCAGCTAGGTGGTGGGCAGGGGATAGTTTGTCTTAGAATTTCATAGGTAATTGGTGACATAGTTGGGATCTTAACAGGAGATATTATAGTCAGAAGGGGCTCTAAATCTAAAGCCTGTCTCACTTAGAGTGGACATTTCATCACATCACTGTGAAAACTGTAAGCAAAAAGCATGTCTGTAAGATTCCCCCTTGACCCAATATCTATTTTTGTGATGGGAAGCAATGGCTCTTCAAAAATACACAGAATGCCTGGCAGGGCATTTATTGTTTCAAGTGGAAAGGGAATGTATTGCCTCAATGTAACAGAAGACCCCAGTAGGGTAAATAAACTTCACATTTGTCTCTAGTCAGGATCAAATGAGGCTTCCCTGATGACTCAGAGAGTAAAGACTCCACTTGCAATGCAGGAGACCTGAGTTTGATCCCTGGGTCAAATAGCACCATCAGGATTCAGCTCTTCTATATTTTAGCTCTTTGATTAGTAAAATTTAGTCTCTATCAGATAGAAGCAGCCATTTCAGTCCCCACCCCCTTTCAGGTTTCAAGTCTATAGAATCAGAGCAAAAGTCTATTTGCTAGGAGCCTTAGCACAGATCTCAGTGAATACTGTTGAGTTCTATGTAATGACTTGCCCATCCCTGAACCAATCATTGTGATGAAAGAAATTAGGTTGCCTGGTTGGCTGCACCTGATTCCCTGGTTTGGATACAGTGTTGGATTTACCTAAAACATTCCAATGAAGAGTGACAGGAGATGGAACCCCAAACAAAATCAAGATCCTTTTATCACAGGAAAAGAATAAACTTTTGATGGCCCCAATAGATAGGCTTTCCAGGTGGTGCCAAGGTAGGAAATATAATAGACATGGGTTTGATCTCTGGGTCAGGAAGATCCCCTGGAGGAGGGCATGGCAACCCACTCCAGAATTCTTGCCTGGAGAATCCCATGGACAGAGGAGCGAGGTGGGCTGCAATTCATAGGGTTGCAAAGAGTCTGACACTACTGAAGTGACTCAGCATGCACGCACAACCCCAATATATGTGCACGCATACATACAACAAGCATCCCTTACGTAACCCATGTTATCCTCACAAAGAAAGCTGTGGTTCTAATGCACTGGGATACAAACATGTTCAAAAACTTGTTGGATTTGAGCTGTTCTCAGACACTAAAACTAATTAATGGACTGACAGATTCTGTAGGTAGAATTCAAAAGGCCAAGGGTTCAGAAAACCAAGGGAAATCTGTATTGCTCGTCTGATGCCAATCTGACAAATTCCTATTCATTCCTCTATCCTAGTTTATTTGCTATCTTCTCTGTGAAGCATTCCCTCATTCTCTAATCAAGGTCCTTTCCTTTCGTAATTATAGTGGTTATTGATAGTTCTGCAAAGAAGGTTGTTGCGTAACGTTGTTCAGTCACTCAGTTGCGTCTGACTCTTTGCGACCCCATAGACTGCAGCATGCCAGGCCTCCCTGGCAGATTTAGTTCCAGGCTACCACAATAAAGGAATATTGCAATAAAGTGAGTCACAGGAATTATTCTTTCCCAATACATATGAACATTATGTACTATACTGTGTATAAGTGTTATGTAATACATTATGTCCAAAAAAAATGTATACCTTAATTAAAAATACTTTAGTGATAAAAAATATTACCCACCATCTGAGCTTTCAGTGAGTCATAATAGTTTTGCTGGCAGAAGGCCATGATGTCAATGACTGCTGACTGCTCAGGGTGGTGGTTACTAAAGGTTGGGATAACTGTGGCAATTTCTTGAACTAAGACAAAATAAAGTTGATTGTATCGATTGATTCTTCCTTTTACTATAGTACTTCAAGGACACTGTAGGGTTATTAATTGGCCTAATTTCATTATTACTGTGTCTCAGGGAATAGAGAGTCCCCAAAGGTGGAAAGAGACAAGGAATAGCAAGTTGGTGAGCAAACAGAACACACACACACACAGCATTTATCAGTTAAGTTCCTGTCTTCTAAAGGCACATTTTGTAGCATCTCAAAACAGTGACAATGGTAACATTAAGAAGACTGATTACAGATTATTATAAAAATGAAAAGTTTGAAATATTTTGAGAATTACCAAAATAAGACAGAGACACTCGGTAAGCAAATGCTGTTGGAAAAATGATGCCAATAGGCTTACTCAATGCAGGGTTGACACAAACCCTCAATTTGTTAAAAACAAAACAAAGCAAAACATGGTGTTTGTGGAGAGGCATAAAATGAAATGTGCCTGTACACATTCTTGTCAAGAAAACATGGAACATTATCCTGAGTAGATCACATATTGAGCCACAGAATAAGTCTAAACAAACTTAAGAGGAACAAAATTACACCAATTATCTTTTTTGACAATAACTGAATGAAGCCAAAAATTAATAAGAGTAAGAAAATAGAAGAATTTATTAGCATGTGGAAACTACACAACAGATTCTTGAATGACCATGGGGTCAAAGAGAAAAAAATGGAAAAGGGAATTTAAGAAATATCTCAAGACAAAAAAAAATGAAACACAACATTCCAAATCTTATGGGACCCAAGGAAAAAAAGTATTAAGAGGGAAGTTTATAGTTGATAGAGAAGAACACTTACAGTTAAAAACAAGAAAGATCTCAAATAAACAACCTAATTTTACACCTCAAAGAATCAGAAAAAGAGAAACAAATTAAGCCCAAAAATAGTAGAAGAAATGAAATACTAAAGATTAGAGCAGAAATAAGTGAAATAGAGAATAGGAAAACAATTTTAAAAATCAACAAAACTAACAGTCGGTTTCTTGAAAAGATAAAGAAAATCCACAAATCATTAGTTTTACATACGTATGGCTGTTCTTTGTCTTATTGACCTCTGTGTGGTCACACTTGCCCAGGATAAGACCCCAACAAAGTCTTCATGTGAGTTTACTAAGCAAATTGAATGAGATACAACACCCAGCATAGCCCTGACATGTTGTGAAGTATCAAACATGCTAAATGCATTGAGCACAAATTTCCCTGGAACAAAAGGCTCTGCTTGTTTATTGGTGGAAATATAATGATGTTTATTTTACTTAACATGCAGTGATGAAATAGATACATCAGTAGTCAAACCTCAGACATCTTGTTTACCTAAAGTTGTCTGTCTATCTCCACAGTCCCGGTGAACGGTTCTGAGAGATTCTCCTTAGAGAGGAGCATGGGCTGCTGCACATACTTTATTTTGACTTATTTCACCTTCAAAGACTCATTTGTGGCTGATTTCTCACTTCGGTAAGGTTGTCAAGGAGCGTGTTACAGGATCATACAGAGCCCAAGAATTGCAACCTGAAGTCACACAGACAGCAAAATGCTTAAAAACAGTCATTGTCATCACAGACCCCCAGGCTATGTACTGACATTCCAACACATTAGTGAATGCCCACAGTGTTCATTCCTCTAGGATTGTTTCTTGTCATCAATGAGCTCCAATTTGTTTATGAGTAAAAGAAAGGAAAAGAATCATACCTAAGTCATGGGAAATTTAAGGAAAAGAGCATTAAGCCATGACAAACCTGATAGCATATTAAAAATCAGAGACATCACTTTGCCAACAGTTATATATAGTCAAAATACTGTTTTTTCCAGTAGTCATGTATGGATGTGAGAGTTGGACCATAAAGAAAGCTGAGTGCCAAAAAATTGATGCTTTTGAACTGTGGTGTTGGAGAAGACTCTTGAGAGTCTCTTGGACTGCAAGGAGGTAAAACCAGCTAATCTTAAATGAAATCAATTCTGAATATTCATTGGAAGGACTGATGCTAAAGCTGAAGCTCCAACACTTTGGCCACCTGATGCAAACAGCTGACTCATTGAAAAAGAGGCTGATGCTGAGAAAGATTGAGGGCAAGAGGAAAAGGGGGCAACAAAGGATTAAGTAGTTGGATGGCACCACTGATTCAATGGACATGAATTTGAGCAAACTGCAAGAGATGATAAAGGACAAGAAAGCCTGGCATGCTGCAGTCCACAAAGAATCAGACATGACTCAGCAACCGAACAACAAAGAAACCTCTAATCTGGGCTTAATAAAAGTCACCAAGCTAGGAACCCACATATGGTTGCTTGATCACTTGTGTCTGACTCGGTGACCCTATGGACTGTAGCCCAACAGACTCCTGGATTCTCCAGGCAATAATACTAAAGTGGTTTGCCATTTCTTCCTCCAGGGTATCTTGCCGACCCAGGGATCTAACCTGCGTGTCTTGTGTCTCCTGCATTAGCAGGCAGGTTCTTTACCACTTGGGAAGCTAGGAATGCACAAAGTAAGGAAGAAAGAAAGAGAGAAAAAAAAAAACTTAAGGAAGATTACCAAGTGAAATTGTCTTAGGTTAAATAGATAATTTGATGTATATCTCTTTCGCAAGGTTTTTTCTTCCCTTTGTCATGTTTAATATAAAAAACCAAGCAGCTGATCCTGGTACATGCATCTGTCCACCGTTTGGCTTGGTGGCCCCACTTGCCTCATCTCTTACAATAGCTAACTCCTTTTTTTTAACAGTGAAAACATTGACATGGTTACATCATGATTTGGTCATGCATTCCATCTCCCTGGAACTCCTTCCTGCTCCTCTTTGCTAGATGAGAAATTCCTCCTCATTGCCCAAGTCTCACCTCAGCCTCCATCTTCTCTGCCTTCTCCAATATGAGTTCCAAGATCCTGCTCTGTGCTCCCAGAGCACATTGGATAGGATTCTGGCAAAATGCTCTCAATTTTGTGCATACCTACATATGCTTCTCAGGTGGGAAAGAACTCACCTGTCAATCCAGGAGACTTAAGAGACACAGGTTTGAACCCTGGGTCAGAAGAATCCCCTAGAGAAAGGAAGTGGCAGCCCACACCAGTATTCTTGCCTGGAGAATCCTATGGACAGTAAGGACTGGCGATCTGTAGTCCATAGGGTCACAGAGAGTCAGACATGACTGAAGCAACTTAACTCTTACACATGTATGTATTATTTCTCAAACTGGATTATAAGATCTTCCAGAGAGGTGCCCAGGGCTGCTTCTTTTTCACATCCCTGGTGCCGGGGTCCAGCCCCGGTGGGTCCAGGGAATTCGAAGGGGAAACGGCGTTGGCGAGGAAAACTTATTTATTTAGAAATATAAGAATAGATTAGGAAGAAATAGTATAGTAGGAAATTTTGAGATGGAGAAAAGAAGGCTGATAACTTGGTTTACGTGGAAAACCAATAAAACCTCGAGACAAGAGGTTTGCACCATCTACATTAGGCCACTGGCGTCCGTTTGAATATTGGAGAGTGCCCCACCCTGGGCTCTCTCTCTTACGGATCTTAGCAGCTGGGACAGGTAAGTAGACATGGCGAGCCTCCGTGCCCCAGATGGGAATTCAGCCAGAAATTAGAGAAAATAGGAGACACGGGGGAAGCCCAGCATCAGTGCAAGACTCTCCAGGAGGGAAGGGGAGAAGGGAAAAAAGGAAAAGGGAAAAAGGAAGGGGGGGAAAAAAGGGGGGGGGGAAGGGCAGTTTATTTTTCAAAATCAGCTTATATACCCCAAGTTGTACATAATAGAATATGCAGAGTTACGCAGAGGTAGCATCCTGACTCTCACTGAGACAAGGCTTTCTTTTTTGCATACTCTCCTGTTACAAAAGTCCCAGGTGGTTTACATTATCTTCTGGCCAAGAGGCCTATTAACATTTCTATGGCTCTCTTCTGATGAAGTTCTGTTAACCAGAAGACTCATTTGTGTTAATCTTTCCAAAGTCTGAATGCCACTCTCAGAAAACACTAAATAAAAATACAGCAGTTTGTAATAAAAGGCAAAATTACTATATATCCTTTTCCATATCCCATTTACATTGATTACATCTTCCCGGGTGCTTGATAGATAAAAAATAAGGAGGTCTGGCAGTAATCATTGAGTCAACTGTGAAATCCTGTCACCAATATGAATTTGAAAAGGCTCTGAAACTTTAAGATACTTTAAGGCTTTTGGGCCTCTCACAGTTGGGAGGTTGTGAGCAATTCACAAGCTTGCAAAAAGTCAGGGGACCCTGTTTAGGCAGGCTAGAGCATTATCAAAGGGGGTTGGGCTGAGAACTCCTTTCAAATGCAGGAAGCTAAAAACTCTTCGGACTTCCCTGGTGGAGAAACTGGCAGAGAATAGTGGGGAAACAGAAAAATACACAAACTTTTATTCTTGGGGTGCATGCTCAGGAAAAACCAGGGAGAAATTCGATGACTCAGATTGCCCTGCCATCTGAGTTTGCCATATGACCCTGTCACAGGTGGGATTCCTCACGCTGGCCCCCGACACCCTGGGGCATAGCATACCTGCTGGTGATAATTGGAACAAAGGAGCCTCGGTGACATTGGTGGCTTGAACTTCTGCAAAGGCAAGTTTGGTCTGGCTACCTGATTTTAGTTGAACCCCAGGTTTCACCCAGGGCTTTCCTGGTGGTTCAGATGGTAAAGAATCTGCTTGCAATTCAGGAGGCTGGGTCGCTAAGATCCCCTGCAGAAGGGCATGACTACCTACTCCAGTATTCTTGCCTGGAGAATTCCGTGGACAGAGGAGCCTGGTGGGCTACAATCAAGGAGGTCGCGAAGAGTTGAACTGACTGAGTCACTAATACTTTCACTTTCCAGGTTTTACTCAGGCTTGAGTGATGCCCCAGAGCTTGCTGGCCACTTTTTGGGTGGATCTTGGATGCTGTTATCCCCACAAGAGAGAACAGGCTCTGGGAACAGAGTCACACTGAAGCAGCTGAGCAGGAAACTACCATGGTAAAGTATTTATTCGCTTGGAGAAAGCATGTGGCCAATATTTTCTGTGGCCAGGTTGAAGAGTCTCTTTGGGACTGTGAGTTGAGAGCTGTGGCAGCTTGCTTGGAAGCCAGTAAAGGAAAATGTCATTAATTAATGACATCCTCTTTCCACCCTCGGAAGTGTGGCATTTGGAATCAGACTGACGGGAATTTTAATTTTCATTTCAATCTTCACCTATGTGACCTTGAAAAAATTACTTATCTTTTCTAAGCCTCCATATTATCTTCATCTGTGAAACAGGAATAACTGTACTTTCTCAAGAGGGTATATTATGAGGAATCTGGACAGACTACAGTATAGAGTATATAGCATCTATAGTTTCGGATATTTAGAATATAGTTCCTGGAGGAGCTCGGCTCACAGGATGCTTGACTCAACAGCAACAGTTGTTACTGAGATAAACAAGCTTATGACGAGTTACGTGAGTCAGGCAGGGCATCTTCTGTGCTGAAATCACAGATTCCATGTAACTAACTCCCTCTTTTCAATACTCTATCACTTTCCAAAACATGAATGCATTGCCATAGTAATACTTCTCAAGATAGCTGTGTCATTACATGTCTGTGTAAGGCATTCAGTCACATCTGACTCTCTGTGACCCCATGGCCTCTAGCCCACCAGGCTCTTCTGTCCACGGAATTCTCCAGGTGAGAATGCTACAGTGGATTGCCAGTTCCTTCTCCAGGGGATCTTCCCAAGCCAGGGATCAAACCTGGGTCTCCCACACTGCAGAGAGACACTTTACCATCCGTCGTTGCATGGGGTCTCTTTGAAGTTGGCAGACCCCAAAATTATGAGCCGTAAATTCAAGAGGTTATTTCTGGGTTCTTGGCAAATGGCTAACCTCATGCAGCAATGAAATTCTATAACTTCCCACTTGATGATGACACTTCCGGACTTTCTATCCTTGACAATAATACTCGCTTTTCCTATATTGTCTTCCAGGTTTCTTAACATGGTTTATAAAGCCATCTACCTTCCCATCCTTAGGACTTGGTATAATTGTCTCCTCTGCCTGGAGCTTTGCCATTTGCTCATCTCAACTCTCATCCTTCAGGTCATGAGTTATCTGCCATTAGGACCACCCCATGGAGGCTTCACCAACCCTCAGTAGGTATAGGACTCAGTGAACTTGTTTTTTCCACCACTTATCAGTCACACAGCAACAGTTGTTATGTAATGCTTTCTATTACTTTTGGATTAAATCCCCAAACGTGGTTTAATCCGAGCCACTCCCCCTTGTGCTCCAGGCACCTACACTAATAAAAGGAAAAAAAAAATCCAATTTAATTGACCTAGCCATGTTCACGCCCTCAAAAAGCCTTTTGGACTCTGTGGGAGAGGGAGAGGGTGGGATGGGTTGGCAGAGTGGCAGTGTAACATGTGTGATATCATGGGTGAAACGAGTCGCCAGTCCGGGTTTGATGCAGGATGCAAGATGCTTGGGACTGATACACGGGGATAATCCAGAGAGAGGGTGTGGGGCAGGAGGGGGGAGGTGGGGGTCGGGATTGGGAGTTCATGTACACTCGTGGCTGATCCATGTCGATGTGTAGCAAAACAAATACAGTATTGTAAAGCAAAACAAACTAAAAAATAAAAATTAATTAAAAAAATAAAAAAAAGCAGATATTCTTGTTTTTATATTAATTTTCTTGGAGCTCTTTTACCTCTCATGAAAATTGGGATGGTAACACCTTCCAGAGATAATTTCTTTGGCTCTTTGAGAACAAAAGATAACCCCGCAAAAAGAGAGGATCCCTGCATCTGTGTTCTGTTTCTATAACGTTCCAACCAGGTAGGTTGTCTAACGTTCAGGTCTCTTGGTTCTTTGTAAAACACAGAGAGGAATCTTCCCTCCCTATTTCATGGGCTTTTTAAATGGATCCAAAGAGAACAAATAGAACATTAGAACATGAGGTGCAGAATGTTGACGTAAATGTGAACAGTGCCTGTAACTAACACACCTTGTCTCAGGGAACGGAGAAAACTGAGTCCTAGTAGCAGATTTTCTAATAAAGTTCAGATTACTGGGGAAGATTGGGCACTGGGACATGGATATTTTAGTGAATATATATTTAAATTACCTGGCTAGAGATATAGTTTGGGTGGGGAAGGTGTGGGGGAGACATTCTGAGAAGCTGATTTGGTCTCAAATCTCAGGTCTAAAGGTTCTGGGATGGGATGGGAAGGAAGGTACAGAGACTTTGTTCTCCCCACATCAGCCTTTGCCTCATTTTTGTAGCTATTTTATTCAGAGTTTAAATCTACAGACTTTAGGCGAATAATAAGCATTTTTTTTGTTGTTCTTTTTTGAAAGTCATAAATGCTCATCAAGCAGAAATTATCAATGTGACAGCATTTTCTTGGCATCAAATTGCAGTTTAATGGCAGATCTAGGGTAAGGCTGTGCTGGTTCTCTGGCAGAGATTTGTGCTGTGTTTTCTAACAGAATGTAGCACAGGAGGCTCATGCCTTCCACCAGGTTGTGAAATAGGCCGTTGCTGATCGGTTCACTCACCCACATGTTTTCAGCTGAATGTATTCATTTCAATCTAGTCAATACCTACAACCACTGAGTCCTTGACATGTTGGTTTAATCTATCCCTTGGGCGGGGGTGGGGGGGTGGGGGGAATGACTGTAGTGAACTATATCTGAGCTCCCTTAGGCACCAGCCCTGAACCTTTGTTTTCTAATCTGCATAAATTTGTATAAAGACATCAACAATGCCTCTGTTAAAGTCCCAGTCCAGCCTAAGTGCGTCCTTAGCTTTGGTTTCTTTTCTATTTGCTTCTAGATCCATGCTGTCTTTTCCTGATATACTACCACCCATCCACCCTCTCTTGGGTACCCTTGAGATGATGGTAACAGATCCACCTGTAAGGAGCTGAGATGCTTATCTTTTAACTCCCAACCCTCACTGGGTGGGGGTACCCCTGTAGGGTGCTCTGCAGGTGAGCTCAGTGAGCACCCATCTGGAGACAGCCTCAGATGAACTAGCAGAGAGATGCAGATGCTTGAAGAAGGATGCTGTCAGTCTTGAAAAGACCCCGTCCACTTGGGCTGCAGGTAAGCAGGGTGTGGACCAGGGAGTGTGGGTGAGACACTGGCAGTTTGTGTCTGCTGCAGTGTGTATCCCAGGCTGAGAGGGATCAGGAGATATGAACAAGAAGCAATGGGCACAGAATTAACACAAGGCATGATGCTAGAAGGCAAGAGGGCAGAAAGACACAGAAAATGGGAGTTAGACTAGAAGACCTAAGCAGTTAGCACGGATCTACAAGTTTCCCTGCCAAGGTGACTGTGGAGCCCCCAGGGGCCCACACACAGACTCCATTTGCCATGTCAGTGTGGTGAGATC
This sequence comes from Aepyceros melampus, assembly GCA_006408695.1. Taxonomy (NCBI): domain Eukaryota; kingdom Metazoa; phylum Chordata; class Mammalia; order Artiodactyla; family Bovidae; genus Aepyceros; species Aepyceros melampus. Next base: position 29,124 of record SJXQ01009916.1, read on the forward strand.
AAAAAATACTTTTCATGATACCTGTGAGATTCTGTCCTTTCTGTCAACTCATGTGCGTCCTTAAACTATCCCATCTCTTCTTCCTTAAACCCACTTGAACGCATCTTTTGTTCTTGCCAGCCAAAGAGCCCCAACTAAATTACTACTTAGATCTGCAACCCGACCTCAGCTAAACCAGAGCCTCGGGCTTCATCATAAATGCTGGTTGGCGTTTTGCCATGCTGCATGGTCAGGACATGAAGAAAGCAGCCTGTGGAGTCAGACCACCTGGGTTTAATTTCCAGCTCACCTACTTTTTGCTGTGTGACTTCAGCAAGTTACCTTAATTTCCTTGTGCCTCAATTTTCTTTTTTCCAAAGTGGGGATAATGATACCTACCTTACTGCAATGGGGCTTCCCAGGTAGTATGAGTGGTAAAGAACACACTTGTCAATGCAGGAGACATATGAGATGTGGGTTTGATCTGTGGGTTGGCAAGATCCCCTGGAGCAGGAAATAGCAACTCATTCTAGTCTCTTACCAGTTCGGTTCGGTTCAGTTCAGTTTCAGTCACTCAGTCATGTCTGACTCTTTGCAACCCCATGAATCCCAGCATGCCAGGTTTCCCTGTCCATCACCAACTCCCGGAGTCCACCCAAACCCATGTCCATCGACTCAGTGATGCCATCCAACCATCTCATCCTCTTTCATCCCCTTCTCCTCCTTCCCTCGATCCCTCCTAGCATCAAGGTCTTTTCAAATGAGTCAGCTCTTCGCATGAGGTGGCCAAAGTATTGGAGTTTCAGCTTCAATATTAGTCCTTCCAATGAACACCCAGGACTGATCTCCTTGAGGATGGACTGGTTGGATTTCCTTGCAGTCCAAGGGACTCTCAAGAGTCTTCTCCAACACCGCAGTTCAAAAGCATCAATTCTTTGGTGCTCAGCTTTCTTTATAGTCCAACTCTCACATCCATACATGACCACTGGAAAATCCATAGCCTTGACTAGATGGACCTTTGTTTGCAAAGTAATGTCTCTTCTTTTGAATATACTATCTAGGTTGGTCATAACTTTCCTTCCAAGGAGTAAGCATCTTTTCATTTCATGGCTGCAATCACCATCTGCAGTGATTTTGGAGCCCCCCCAAAATAGTCTGACACTGTTTCCACTGTTTCCCATCTATTTCCCATGAAGTGGTCGACCTAGATGCCATGATCTTAGTTTTCTGAATGTTGAGTTTTAAGCCAACTTTTCCACTCTCCTCTTTCACTTTCACCAAGAGGCTCTTTAGTTCTTCTTCACTTTCTGCCATAAGGGTTGTGTCATCTGCAGCTGAGGTTATTGATATTTCTCCCAGCAGTCTTGATTCCAGCCTGTGCTTCCTCTAGCTCAGCGTTTCTCATGATGCGCTCTGCATAGAGTTTAAATAAAGGAAATCCCATAAGCAGAGGAGCCACGTGGTCTACAGTCCAGGGGGTCGCAAAGGGCTGGACATGACTTAGCAAGCACACACATTGTCGCTCTAAGTTTTTTGAATATCTCAATGAATAGGAGGGAACCTTGAAGACCAAGGTCTGATCTTGAAAGTTGGTGTTTTTCCAAAATTGAATGCCTCAAACGTAATCTAGGAATGCCTCACTGTAGCAAGGGACTAAGCTGATACTCTCAAAGTCTTGGCAGAGACTTCTGTTATTCCCAGATCTTTGAGGCTTCTTTGCACATAAACGAGGGCAGGCAAGCTGGGATAATCTCATTCTCTGCTTCGGGACACCTTGCATATGTGTAGCTGGGAGTTTAGCTAAGTCTCTGCACAGGAAGATGTTAGAGGTAGCTTTGAGTCTGCTCAGTAGGAACCCCCAGCAGCACCTCCATTGAGCAGGGATACCGCTGAGGTTGACTCCCCTGGCAAGTGAGAACGGGATGGCATTCTGTCACCAAGTTCAGGGACATTTTATTAAAATATTAGACTTTTCTAGCTTCTGTCTACATCTTGCACTGCCCATTAAATTCTGAAAGGACAGAAAAAGTGTGATTAAGGCTGGAACTCTGTCTTGTCCCTTGGTTTCTTCCACTCGACTGTGATGCTCCTTAGAGCGAGACAGGTCCTGGCTCCTCTGTTGGCCCCACTGGTCTATGGTTCCTGAAAACTGGAACAGAACTGAGCTGAGGGAATACATGGTGGCCCAAAAAGCATCTGATGCACATATACACAGATGAAATAATAGTATCACAGTCCTCCTCCAGGGGCATTCACATAGTACTACCGCACCCTTCCCACCTATAACACTCTTTCAACATTGCTGCCTGTTGAAACTATTAATCCTTCAGATTTCAACAAATATATTACCTCTCAAAGGAGTGATCCCAGGTTGGCCAATTAGCCAAACTCCCTTGTTATACTTTGATGTCAAACTCTGCAGCCTATCAAGACGGTTATTCAATTGCTAGGAATACGATGGTTAGTCAACTGTGCAATTATATATTTAATGTCTGATTATATTTTATATTATGCTCCCCTTCCCCCCCACTATAACCTTCATTATACTTAGAAACACATCAACTTCAGGCACCATGGCATTCAGGTGTTCAGCAGAGTGACTGGAACATAGAAAAATCACAAAACAATATTTTCTTAGTCAATGAAAAAATGAACAAATATAAAGATGGCACAGAAAAAAATATGTTTACTGCAACCCTGAGTCCTAAAATGATTAAAAAGCCAATAGTTGGCTTTTATAGATCCAAGGTTGGCCAAAAACCAGCTGGAGGAGAAGTGGTTAGGAAATATATAAAAGCTTTCTAATCATCTTTGTTATGGGGGTGCTTTTAGCCAGACAATTATGTTCTCTTGTTCTCCTTTCAGTAAACAGGTTTCAGAAGGGAGGTGCATTTCCATGATGTTTGCCAATTCTATAGATTTTTTTTTAAATTGAGCTGATGAGTGAATTGTTATTTAAAAAAAAAGAAAGAAAAAAACAACTGGCTCAAATGGAGAGAGTTTTAGCCCACTGAAGCATTAGTTTAGTGTGGTATTTTTTTTTTTTCCTTCTTAATTGCTTTGAGAAAAATAGACTTTAATAATTGGAGTGATGTGCCCTTCAGTGTTGAATGGGTAACAATCTTTGTAAAACTATGTGCAAATATTGTTGAGATGGAATTTAAACTCATCATTGTTTCTTTTATTTTTATGATTATTTTTAATGTAGCATGAACCAAATTGCTTGTTTCCACCACCACTGTCATGTTTGAAGTTTGAAACACTGTCCATATTCAGCACAAATCCTGTATGTTAACTGCAATGTTCATATAACACATCAGTGAAGGGGTCACTGATTTCTCTGTAAAGAGAAGTTCAAATACCAAAATGATTATCTTTAAAGAATAGAAAGGGCATTTCCACTCACACATTGGGTATTTCATAGAAACTACCTAACCCAAACATACAGATTTTTCTTTTTTTCTATTTTATTCATGTTATTCTGAGGAATTCAGATTCATTGACTTTTTACTAACCTATGCCAATGTTTTCCAAACAATGCTTTATCTAAGCTAATGTCTTATTTCCTGTTTTGATAGTCTTCATGGTAAAGCAGGAGACTGGTGAAAACCGTTCCTTCCTTCATTTATTCACCTGTTCCTTCATCCATCTATTTGTTCAAATATTTGTTCATAGAGTGAAGACAACTTTATTTGAAATCTACCACCTGTCAGAAATGGCACCAGGCTCAGCATCGTGATACCATGATTTAAATCACCCTTCATTCCACCTGTGTGACCCTGCTGGAGGTCATCTTCACACAGTTGGCAGATACTATGGTCCTTGTAATGCTGGTCATTATCTCAACGCGTCTCTCCTTTTCTCACCAAAGCCTTACCTCTTGGGTGCAGAGATGAATCAACTGGGTCATCTGATGTTGGGTAGAAAAGGCAGGCGAGTCAATGGTCACAACTCAACGTGATATGTGTGAGTATAGGGCTGAGAGTAGGTGTGTGAGAGAGCACAGATAAAGGGTGAATCCACCATGCTGAGGACGTAGGGATGGAAAGGGAAAATGACCTCTGAGCTGAGTGTTGTCAGACGTGTACAACTGAGTGTAGCAAAGGGAAAGGAAGGAAACTTAAGAGAGGGAGCCAGGTGTATCTGGATTTCCACAAGCTCTTTGACAGAGTTTCATAGTCAATGGAACTACTTCTAGAATTTGAAATTGACATATTTTTCATTAGTCTAATAAAGGAGGAGCCTTAGAGAGACTCAGCATGGCCCTCCTGCCTCTTTTTTTCCACCCCAGGTTCTTCCTCTCACCTTCCACGTGGTCTCCCCTGCTCAGCTGCTTTGTCCAACTGGAAACTCACTCACTGCTGCTGGTGCCTGGAGCACACATTCCATGCCTGTGCCTTTTCAACCAGCACAATCCTGGGCTGAGTTCCTTGCCAGTCATCTGCTGATCTTGGCCAGTTGTGCAGACTCACCGCCTCTGGTGGAAGGTGATGGTGAGCCCTCTGCAAACAGGAAGCACCCAGCTAATTCTGCTGATGCTGCAAAAAGGGAAAGGAAGATAGGCAGTCACCATTTTTCAAACTGACAGCTGGGAAAAAAAAAAAAAAAAAACCCATGAGGCCAATGTTCACCAGGGCAGAGCATCTTGATGGGAAAGTTGAAACTGAATAGACTTAAAGAGGAGAGAAGGTGGCTTTGGGTATATTGCTATCAGAATGCTGGGCATAGGCAGATAAAACCCCCAAAAGTTGACTTAATAGACATTAAGGAAGGGGATAAGGCCTCCAGGAAGCCTCCTGTACTTCCTATCTACATATAACCTCACTTTATTAACACTAATGCACTTATAAGCCAAAATCTGAAATTCTGAAGCAGAGATTGCCTTTTCAGACAGAGTAATACCACAGGACCCAATTAACTGGGGACAAATAGAAAGTGGGAGATAAAATATTGTATAATGAGATCAGCTGGGGGATGCAAATGAAATCCTACAGTCTTGTAATGTGATAGAAAAAATATTTATACAAATCATTATATTTATATGTAGAGCATCAAAGAGTTGCCCAAATCCAGCGCCCATGTGAAACCACCCTCTGGGCAATGGAGAATTCCAGGTAAAGTTAGATTCTGGTCCAGAGATGCTCCATTTAGGAAAACCCGAACTGAATGAATCATCTATTATGAATCTGTGGTTGCACTTGGTTTCCGGAAAAACATAGACCTGGGTTCTCAGAAATGTATTCCTCTACTGCTTCAAGCTTTCATTTTGCATGATGTTACAGAAGGAGGTAACAAAGGGAAAGGAAAATCTCAGTCATTTTCACAAACCTACAATTTACCAGATACTGATTTTTTTCACATACCTTCTTAATTTACTTCACATTCATGAAAGAAACAGAACATAGTTCTTCATTTTACAAATTTGAACTCAAGGCTGTGTGTGTGCTTAGTCACTCAGTCATGTTTTCCAGCAAAAATATTGGAAGGGGTCACCATTCTCCTCCCACCAGGGGAATCTTTCTGACTCAGGGATCAAACCCACAATTCCAGGATCTTTTGCATTATAGGTACATTCTTTACCAACTTGAGCTATTGGGAACTCAAGGATAGGAGCTGCTAAATGACTTACTTAAGGCTGAAGAGTGGAAAGCAGGGTCTGGGCCACCATCTCAGAAATGCTAGAAGCAAAGTGAATGACTGTTCTAAACAGGACGAATCACAAGTTGTTCTAAGTACTACCCGGGTACATCTGTGTTTTTAATATCTAGTAAATCCTACTCCCCTCATCTTTATAATCCCACCCATCATGCTGCTGCTGACTAGTGATCAGTCATGTCGAACCCTGCATCCCCGTGGACTGTAACCCACCAGCCTCCTCCAACGACCAATCCTGACAAGCTGAAATAAAGTGCTTGCAGTTCAAGGTGCTTACCTGTCCCATCTCTTATCTTCAAGATTTGTGACTCAAAGGAGAACTTTTCATTCACAGTGAAGCTTTTGGAATAGAAGGAGAGGTGGAATTTATGCTGTTGTTTGTGACCCTTTCTCTTTGATATTCATTAATAACCAGATAATCTCAGAAACAGCCTCAAGCCAATGAATACTCAAGGACACAGCTACCTAACTTTCAGTTACATCACTTATTTTCTGTGGTATGTTGGTCGCTTGTCTGGGATCTCAGGTTCACATTAAGAAAGCTCCCATGTATGATCTCCATCACCTAGTGGCAGTCACGAGCTATTATAAGAGCTAACAAAATCCAGCACAGATGCTGTTTCTTGTTTGGCTCCCACAGCAGTTTTTTTTTTTTCTTTCTTTCTTTCTTTTTTGATGCTCAAAAACTATTTTTCTTCCAGTTTATTGTGATAATTGACCTACAGGACTGTATACGTTTAAGGTGTACAGCAAATGGTTTGACATGCATACATCATAAAACGATGATCGCAATAAGTGAATATCCTTCATCTCATATAGATACTGTTGTTCAGTTGCTCAGTCGTGTCTGACTCTGCAACCCCATGCAATGCAGTACCCTAGGCTTCCCTGTCCAACACCAACTCCCAGAGTCTACTCAAACTCATGTCCATTGATTTGGTGATGCCATTCGACCAGCTCATCCTCTGTCGTCCCCTTCTCCTCCCGCCTTCCATCATTCCTAGCATCAGAGTTTTTCAAATGAGCCAGTTCTTCGCATCAGGTGACCAAGGTATTGAAGCTTCAGCTTCAGCATCAGTCCTTCCAATGAATATTCAGGGTTGATTTCCTTTAGGATGGACTGGTTGCGTCTCCTTGCAGTCCAAGGGCCTCTCAAGAGTCTTCTCTAGACTGCAGTTAGAAAGCATCGGTTGTTTGATGTTAGCCTTCTTTATGGGCATTAAATAAATAGAAAAAAGCAAAGACTTTTTTTTCTTGGATTTACTCTCTTAACCGCATGTATAACATCACGCAGTGTGAATTATATTTATCAGGATGTAATTTTTAAAAATTCGAATCTATACATGCACTAGCTGTATTTTGCAAGAATTAAACAAGAAGAAAGTGGAGATGCTGGGGATTGAACCCAGGACCTCATACATGCAAAGCATGCGCTCTACCACTGAGCTACATCCCCATGTTGATGCAATGCTTTCAAATAAGTTTTGTCAGTGTCTAATCAAAGAAACTTGCCTGAACCAAGGTATTTTACCTTAGGAAAAAGAAGCAGTATTATGTCATGTGGATGTAATTTTGATAACAGAAATTGGAGAATATCACAGTTAGTAGCTCAACTCTGGCTTTATAAGAGATATAATATTTTATCTTCCATAAAGGCAGTAAATCCACAATTTATAAATTATTTTCACAGGAAAAATGACAGCAGATTATATGGAGTAAATCACACCAAGACATGATGATCCAGGAATCCATTCCTTTATGAGGATCCAATTAAATTATATATTATTTAAATGTGTGATTATAAAAGTTATATAAGTTCATTATCAATACTTTTTAATATATATTTATACTATCAGAGATAACTTTCTCATGCAGGGTTATTGTTTCCCAGTCTTTCTTATAAAGTTAATTGGATATAGAGTTCTGTATTCTGATTTATTCCTAGTTACATTGTATAATCAACACTTTCCCCACATTCTTCAAAAACCCACAGCAGCAGTTTGTAGGTAACTGGCTCCAAATCTTTCAGTTAGCTAATTCAGTCCCTGGCCACCAAACCTTTAGGTACATTCACAGCAAAGATCAATTCTCCTCTTTGAATCTCTTGTCTCTGTGTTTACATGTTTATGGCTTATCTATTTCATTTACACATAAGACCTAATATCAGTTTTCCATCTTTTACTGTAGATGATACACAAGAAGTATGCATGGATATGTATTTCTTCCTGCCTCTAGGATGATCTCTCTTTAGCCACTAAGACTCAGCCTGGTCCACCTCAGCCTCTGTGGGACAGTGTGCTAGTTCCAAGAGTGCCTATCACAGTAATACTGGTTTTATAATCCCTTGCTTACACATTTATATCTTGCACTATGCTATGGACTGTACCCCAGCTGAAGATGGAACCTCATTTATCTTCACTCTTGAATCTTTGTCCTTTAATCTGCACACTTCATACCCAGTTCACAGGTGCTCAATAAGTGTTATCCATGTAAATGAACAAAGATTTAAATATTGAATTGGTTTGCTTTGGTTTTAATCATTAAGTTGTTTCTGACTCTGCAGCCCTATGAACTGTAACCCTCCAGGATCCTCTATCCTAAGATTTTCCAGGCAAGAATACTGGAGTGGGTTGAATATTGAATGAATAGATTCAAGTTACCAGTCAAGAGAGAACAAGAGTGAACACATAATATTATCTATCTTGGTAGGTTCAGCATATTTGAATCTACAGACCACAGCTTGGATTCAAGATAAAGGGATAAAGGGTCCCCATTGTATATAGCAAGGCATCCTTCATGGGTCTCAAAAAATTTTCCATGTTGTGAAGGATAAGCTGTTAGATTTTATACTTGTTTATGATTGTAGGAATGGCAATACATAATGTCTCTTCACACACCTTTCTATCTACAATGAACAATGCATCTCTTGAAAGCCAAGACCCTGAAGATGTCTGTGGACCAGAAATAGATCTAATATACATTCAGATGACTACTAGGGCAAAATCTCAATCAAGAGCTATCTGGTGTCAACTGTTTGCATCATGCTTTCTTAATTAAGTTTTGTTTTAATCTTATAACACTCCAAAAGCATAAGTAGAGCAAAGTTATTATTTACATTTCAAAGATAAAAAAAGGCTCAAAAAGGGAAAATAAATGACTTATCTAAGGATTTAGTATCAAGGAATAGGGCAGCCAGAACTCAAATTGACATGTTCAATCCACTCTATAATGCTATTGATTAAGAAAAAAAAAAAGAAGGAAAAAAACAAAAAACAAAAACATCCACTTACATTCTTTAGGCATATCAATTGAACTAAACTTTTCTGTTAGATGCCAAAAGCTAGAAATTGTGATTATTTATAATTGGAAATAACAGGCACATGGAAATCAAAACAGGTCTATGCTTAGCTCACAGACATACTATCCATTCCATATGGCCTCTGAGAAACTGACTCATCTCTGAAGGTCAGTTTTCTCAACATAAAACTAGAAAAATAACACCTCCAACAAACAACTCTTCTGAAGATTGATAAAGGTGATATCATTGTATACAGCGTCTGGAACACAGTAGGTCTGCCAACAACAGTACTGATATTTACTACCCTGATTCCTACAGATAAACCAGATACTAAATATGTGTGCATGCTCAGTTGTGTCTGACTCCTTGCAGCTCCATAGACTGTAGGCAAAGGGCTCCTCTGTCAACAGAATTTTCCAGGCAAAAATATGAGAGTGGGTAACCATTTCCTTCTCCAGGGGATCTTCCCAACCCAGGGATCAAACCAGGGTCTCCTGCATTGTAGGCAGATTCTTTACCATCTGAGCTACCAGAGAGATTGACAGTTTCACGTGGAAAAACTCTCTTTCCTGTTGTGCAGCTGTATCTCCATGGCCCTTCTCAGCACGAAACCAGCATTCCTGTGTGTGTATATTAATGCCTGGGACAATGGGCTCTGCCTGATCTGTAATCTCCAAGATACACTCTGCATTCTGAAGGTTTCTTCTGAGTTCCCAGCCTTGAAGCTCAACCTTGCTCCCAGAAGGTAGGACTGTGTCTCCAGCCAGCCAGATGCTTTGTGTCTTTGTACAATCTGAGTCAAGTTGAGAGCTTTTCACAAATAAATGGTCAGAAACTGATGTGAAGAGTCGAGTCATTGGAAAAGACCCTGATGCTGGGGATTGAAGGCAAAAGGGGAAGGGGGCAGCAGAGGATGAGATGGTTACATAATATCACCAACTCAATGGCCATTAACTTGAGTAAACTCTGGAAGATAGTAGAAGACAAAGGAGCCTAGTGTGCTACAGTTCACGTGGTCACAAGGAGCTGGACACAACTTAGCGACTGAACGACAACTGTTTGATTGTTAAATCCCGCTTCCAGAAGACAGACCTCCATGCAATCAAAGACATATTGCCAATTTTAACCTTTTCTAAAAAAATGTTTTGATTTTATAATGGAGTAGAGTTGATTAACAATATTGTTAGTTTCAGATGTATAGCAATGTGGTTAAGTTATACATATATCTTTTTCTTTTTCAAATTCTTTTCCCATTTTGATTATTACAGGGTACTGAGGAGGGTCCTTGTGCTATGCAGTAGATTCTTGTTGGTTATCTGTGTTATATATGACAGTGTGTAGCTGTCAATCCAAACTTCCAATCTAGCATTTTCCATCCCTTGAGTCATCCCCTAGCAAATCCTATGCCCCTCAATATCTCTGAACTCTTAGTCCCCTTTTCCATTTGGAACCTCCAAAAATGGCTGAATCTTTAGATTAAGGTGAGATCTTCGCTTTCTCATAGGAAACAGCCCAGGATTTCTTTCCATCTGTCTGTCTGCAGTCTGTCTCTGGTACAAGGAATAGAGAAATGAGCCTATGGATGCATTTGGGCTCAGAGAACTCTAAGTTGCCTGCTTGTAAGATCTATGAAGCCTCAACACATCTACCTTAGTTGCATCTTCCAGATCAAAGGAGGCATTCCTTCACCAGCAGAATTCTTTGATTTCTATGTGTCTAAAAATGGGAGCACAACTACTGATAAAAGCAGAAATTAGCAAAGTCTACATCAGCTGTAAATTATCCACATCAAAGCTGTGTTTTTATCATTTCCAGTGTTTTTTTTGTTTGTTTGTTTTTTTTTGCTTTTTTTTTTCCTAAACAGGCTGAGAAAGTGTTTGCAAAGAGGATGCATTCAGTTTAAGCTAAGAACAGTTCTTACATTAACAGTAATTTCAGCGTGTAAAATACTCAAGTTCTTTGATGCTTGCTCATGGGTAAAGGGGGTGTGGGTGCCAGTTATAAGATTCTCTGTGGTGACTTTAAAAATCTTCACAAATTCTTTGATAGTCTTCTGTTGATAGGTGGGATGTATAGCCATTTTTCCAGAATTTTGTCTGGCTTTAGTGCCTCATTCTTAACCATCAAATTCAGCAGATATGACCTGCCTCTTCTGAGGCTGGGTCATAGAAAGGGCAGAGGTATCCACTGTGTTTGCTGGGATGTGTTCCTTTGGAGAACTGAGCTGGTATGTAGTCAGCTGTTCTGCTTTGAAATGGCTATGCCTTGAAGAAACCCAAACTATTGGCAAAGATACCACACTACTGGTATATGGGCATGTAACTACCATATGCTATTATCCACGTGAGGAGATAACATGGGGAGGCCCAGTGACTACAATGGACAACACCCCAAAATCCTTTAGCTGAGCTCTTCCCAAATCCCCAACCGAGACAAACAGTGAATGATAATAAAATGATTGGCATTGCTTTAATTCATTGATTTGGGGCTAATTATTTAAAAAATAGAGACCTCCCAGGTGGCACTAGTGGTAAATAAATAAATAAATAACTGCCTGCCAATGCAGGAGACTAAAAGACACGGGTTTGATCCCCGAGTTAGAGAAGGGCATGACAACCCACTCCAGTATTCTTGCCTGAAGAATCTCATGGACAGAGGAGCTTGATGGGTTACAGTCCAAAGGGTCACAAGAGTTGGATATAACTGAATCAATTTAGCAAACATTACAAAAATAATAACTAGAATATTCTCTTTGTTAAATTTATTTATAATTCAGTCAATTAAAAAACAAACTTCCTACTGTATGCTATTATCTAGAACATCCTGAAGTGGAATCGACTGTGCAGATCACCAGGATTTCATCTGTGAATTGTGAGGATGAATGAATCCACAAGACCACAGACTAAAATGGGGCATTGAAACAGCTTTGTAAGGGACTTGACTGCCGTGCTAAAGTGTTTCAAATGTATTCTGCAAGTAATGGTGAGTGGAGTATTAATCAGATGCATATTTCAAAACTACATCCACACAAATATATATGTACTCTTTAACTTTTTTTAATTGAACTATAGTTGATTTACAATATTGTGTTAGCTTTAGGTGTACAGAAAAGTGTTTCAGGTTACATATATATATATGTAATATTATCATATATTATATGTAATGTATCATTATATATTACACATACAATATAATACAATGCTGCTAAGCTGCTAAGTCACTTCAGTCGTGTCCGACTCTGTGCAACCCCATAGACGGCAGCCCACCAGGATCCCCTGTCCCTGGAATTCTCCAGACAAGAACACTGGAGTGGGTTGCCATTTCCTTCTCTAATGCATGAAAGTGAAAAGGGAAAGTGAAGTCGCTCAATCATGTCTGACCCTCAGCAACCCCATGGACTGCAGCCTTTCAGGCTCTTCTATCCATGGGATTTTCCAGGCAGGAGTATTGGAGTGGGGTGCAATTGCCTTCTCCAATATAATACAATATATAATATATTCTGAATATATTGAAAATACATAATACATATTCTTTTTCAGATTCTTTTCCATTTTAGATTATTTCAAAATATTGAGTATATTTCCCTCTTTTATATAGTAGATCCTTGATGGTTATCTATTTTATATATAGCAATGTGTATATGCTAATCCCACACTCCTAATTTATCCCTCACCCTCCTCTTTCCCCTTGATAAACATTGTGTGTTTTCTACATCTATGGGTATGTTTTTGTTTTATATATTAGTTAATTTGTTTCCTTTTTCCCTTTGGATTTTACATACTAGTGATATAATGTGACATTTGTCTTTCTTCTTTATCTGGCTTATTTCACTGAATATGATAACCTCGGGTCTATCTATGCTGCTGCAAACGGCATTATTTTATTCTTTTTCATGGTTGAGTAATCTTCCATTGTGAAGAACGGTATTGATCAGATGCACATTTTAAAACTACACACACACACATATTTTCTATATATATTCACATATACCCATGTATACATTTTTATTTATACATCAGTTCAGTTGCTCAGTCATGTCCGACTCTTTGCGACCCCATGAATTGCATCACAACAGGCCTCCCTGTCCATCACCAACTCCTGGAGTTCACTCAGACTCACGTCCATCGAGTCAGTGATGCCATCCAGCGATCTCATCCTCTGTCGTCCCCTTCTTCTCCTGCCCTCAATCCCTCTCAGCATCAGAGTCTTTTCCATACATATGTATAAATAAATTAAAACGGATTCTCATAGTTAAGAATAGAAACTTGTATTTCAAATACAGAATATCACCATTATTTCAATATAGGAATACATAAGAAGTATATAAAGAAGAAAGTTTAAAATTACCACAAATTCCAATACTGATATAGCATTGTTAGCATTTCAGAGAATATCTACAAATATTTCTTCATGGGTATTCATTAATTGAAATAATATCTCTTGATCACCTAATATATGCCAGGCAGTGATGAACGAAAGATTTTATGGTCCTTGTTTTCATTGTGTCTCAAATATAGACAAAGGTAGAAAATAAAGTCAACTCTAAGTGGACTCATTGGAAAAGACTGTGATGCTGGGAAAGATTGAAGGCAAAAGGAAAAGGGGGAGGCAGAGGATTGGATGGTTAGATATCATCACCAACCCAATGGACATGAGTTTGAGCAAACTCCGAGATAGTACAGGACAGGGAAGCCTAGTATTCTGCACCCCAGGGGGTTGCAAAGAGTTGGACACCACTTAGCAATTGAACAACAACAGCCCAGATACAATTGCAAGTTGTAACAGATGCCATGGAGGGAAGCAAAAAGCATTCACTGACACAGACTGGGTGATTTACATAGAGATTAAAAAATGATATTTCAACTGAGAATAAAAAATGCCTTGAGGTAGATAAGAGCAGCTCAGGCAAAAGAATGAGCAGATAAAGTGTACTGGATGAGAAAGAACTTGGGGTGTCCAGAGATCCCAGTGTGGTTGAGCAATATTACTTAAGATTGCAGAAACAGAGTGAAGACAGATTTGATCAGAGCAGCCTGGAAGTGGATTGTAGGACACTAGAAAGAGTTTGCATAGATTCCTAGTGAAAAGAAGCTAAATCAACTTTAAATAGGGGTGGTTGCTTTGAAACATGTGACTATATGTTATGATCTGAATGTTGGTGTCCCCCTCAACATTCATATGTTGAAGGCTAACCCCCAAGGTGATGGTGTTAAGAGATAGAGTTTTTGAGAGGGAAAGATGTCATCTAGGAAATAGGTCGTCAACAGACACCAACACTGCCAGCACCATAATCTTGGACTTCCCAGCATCCAGAACCATGAGAAATAAATGTTTGCTGCTTACAAGCCACTCAATTTATGCTATTCTATTACAGCAGCCCAAACAGACTAAGACAGTATATAAATATAAAAATTACTTCAAAGAAATAGGATTATAATAAACATGCTACTTTATTGCTGCATAAAATTTCTGAATGCTTTTATATGTGAAAAAATATATCTCTACATTATTATTTAAATGGCTAGAGAGTATTCTGTTATATGCATGTACTATCATTAATTTAACCAGTTTCTTATGGATGGATATTTATTTTTTGCTATTGTAACAGTTTCTGTGTTAACTATCCACTGACCACATGTTATTGTGCACTTTCTTGAATAGATGTAGAGAAAAATTAACTGAAAAGGAAGTCTGTGTTAAAGGGATACACACTATAAATTTTGTATCATGTTGCTACATGCTTTACAAAATGTTATACCAGTATTTATTCTCTATAGTATTGAATGAGAGTAGCCCTTTCCCTTCACCCCATAGTTACTAATGTTGCTGTTTTTAACCTTTTCTAGTATTATAGGATAACAAAGTATATCATTTCATTTCTATGAAAGTATTCATTTCTTTTCTGTTTTCTGTGGACTTGAATGTCTTGTCATATGGGTCCCTTTTGGGATTAGGTATTTGTATTTGTTGTTCCTTTTTCCATTGATGTAGTTGTCTTTTTTCCTTATTTCTCTGTCAAACCTCTTCAGTTCAGTTCAGTTCAGTTGCTCAGTGGTGTCTGACTCTTTGCGACCCCATGAATCGCAGCACGCCAGGCCTCCCTGTCCATCACTAACTCCCGGAGTTCACTCAGACTCACGCCCATCGAGTCAGTGATGCCATCCAGCCATCTCATCCTCTGTCATCCCCTTTTCCTCCTGCCCCAATCCCTCCTGGCATCAGAGTCTTTTCCAATGAGTCACCTCTTCGCATGAGGTAGCCAAAGTACTGGACCTCTTAGCATAAAGCTAATAAAGCTATTTATTAAATTTCATATTTCAATTTTTGTCTTTCTGTGGTTAAACTCACCAGTCTTTTTTTTTTTTAAATAAATTTATTTATTTTAATTAGAGGTAAATTACTTTACATTATTGTATTGGTTTTGCCATACATCAACATGTATCCGCCACAGGTATACATTTTTGACAGAGGTTGGAAATAATAATGTCGTGAAAATGATACAGTTGCATTTTTGGAAAACCTGACAAGATCTATTGACTCATTGATGGATATAATAAATAAGCTTAACAATTATTTAAAAATGCAAAAGTCAATAGCTTTCTTGTAATAAAAATAAAAGGAAAACAGAACCAAAATTTCCAGTCATAGTGGTAGTAGCATCAAAGAAATATAAGTAACCTTAATAAAAGATATAGCTTTTTAAATAATAAACCTGAAAGAACCAACTTAGACTAACATGAAAAATAAGCAAATAAAGAAACTTACCTAGTCTGAGGTAAGGGAAGACTCATAATGTGAAGATGGCAATTTGCCCATCCTCAATCTATAAATTCAGTGCACTTCTAATTAAAGATCCAATGATTTTTAAAATTCATTAGATTATTCTAAGGTTCATCTTGAAAAATAACATATGAATAATGAGAAATACAACTTTGAAATGGAGACGTAATGCAAATACAGCTTTAATGTTATAAATTAAAATATGTTTTAAATCTAAATTCCAATTAAAACAGAAATCACTACAGAAATTGGCAAATGATGAATGAAAGAAATACAATTAGAGCCAAATATGCATAGGAAGTTAGTCTATGGCCAAGAGAGTATTGAAATCAGTGGAAAAGCATGGATTATTCAATAAATTGTATTAGGAAGATTGGCAAGCCACTAAAAGAAAAAAGTTGAGATCACTTGTTCACTTTTTTACACCAAAATGAGTTCCAAATGAGCAAAGATTTAAATGTGAAAACAGGCAAAACAAAAATTCCATATGGATGCTTAAATAAAACAAGGTCACTGTCATGATTTAAATAGCAAATGAGTGCTTTAAATAAGGCTTGGCAGTAGGGATGTGAAAGGAAAGGTAGGCCAGCCTGGTGGGGGAGGGAGGAGGCAATTAAGAGGTGGTGGTATTGACAGGGTTGGTGATTGATTGGAAGCAAAATAGTGTGAAAGGAGGGAAGAAGTGGAAAAAAAAAAGTGACTGTTTTTTACCTTTGGAATACACTGAAGGCACACTGAGGTCATTATTGCCTGCAGGTAAATCCCCTTGCCTTTTCCAAAGCCTGATCCAGACTCTAATTCCTTGACAGGATATTCACAAAGCACCCCAATTTGAAATAAAGTTTTTCTCAATTACAAATCCATAGCTCCTTGTTTTGACTTATTTTCGCTTGAGCCAAATGACTCACCTACTTAAATTCTAGATCTTCAAGACATTTTCAATTAAGACTTGCTTGAAAATCTGGATTTGTTACAATGGGCTCCTAATATGTAGTGTCAATCAGCATCTCTGGACCTCAATTGATTTCTGTTTATAACTCTTCACCTTAATGGGTTGAATTAGAAAGGTAACACCACCTGGTTCTTTGGTTCTCAGTCCCTTCAGAGTACCACTCTCCCCATGGAGCTGATGGCCCTACAAAAGCTGGTTTCTAGAGCTCACCATCTACTTAGAGGTTGAATTATGTTCAGTTCAGTTCAGTCGCTCAGTTGTGTTCGACTCAAAAAAATTGGACCTTTAATTGGAAGTGAATTGAATTTATAGATTGAGGATGGGCAAATTGTCATCCCAAGTTGAAGTTTTAACCTCCATTACTTTAGAATGTGACCTTATATGGATATAGTGTCTTTACAGAGTAATCAGGTTAATGAAGTCTTCAGCCTGGGCCCTAATGCAATATGACTGGTGTCCTTATTAAAAGAGGATTTGGACAGATACACAAACACGGGGTAAATGTTGTGTGAAGATGAAAGCAGAGATGACGGTGATGATTCTACGAAGGGATACTAACGATCAGTAGAAAATCATCAGAAACTAAGATTGTAGGCAAGGAATAAGTTCTCTCTTAAAGCCAAGAGAAGGAATCAAATTTGCCAGCGTTTGGATTTGAGACTGTCTAAGCTTCTAAAATTGGAGGTAATGAATTTCTGTTGTTAAGCTACTCAGTTTATGGTATTTTGTTACAGCAGCCCTAACAAGCAAATATAGATACCTACATACTTTTCCTTCTTCCTACACTTTTTAAAGGCTAAGTGAAGTCAAAGGAAGGATTATCACCATTTTGCTACTAACCAAACTTTACAAACACCAATTATATGGTAGAAGTAGATAAAATTAATCATGGAATGATTTTCTGAGAATTCTAGTTTTAATGGTCATAATTCTTACATACAAATGCTATAATCCTTTCACTATTTAAATAGAACATATCTTTATTAAAGGATACTCTAATGGTTCAATCAATAAAGAATCTGTCTGCAATGCAGGAGATGACCATTATGCAGGATATTTCATTTGATCCCTGGATTGAGACGATCCCTTGGAGAAGGAAATAGCACTCCACTCCAGTTTTCTTGCCTGGGAAATCACATGGGCAGAGGAGCTTGGTGGGCTACAGTCCCTGGGGTTGCAAGAGTCAGACATGACTTCGCGACTAAACCACCACCAGATAATATCAGTATCCCAAGACGTAGGAAAGTGGATCTTTGATGCTGGCCAGTCAGTGTATAATCATATAAGGGCTTCTCTAGAAAAAACCCTACTTGGTACCTGTGAGTGAGTGGATGTCAGAAGTCCCAATGTCCCCTTGCCTGAAGGAATAGCTGACTCTCCAGATCTACTGTGTCCTCACAACTGTTCATTCCAAATCCAAGTCCAATCTAAAGAAACCAGGTCACATGTTCAAACCCTAGCTTCAAAGAGTCATGACCGAGATTTTCTGTCTTTCTCTGTAAGATAGCTAGACTTACAAAGTTGGAAACTACCAAAATAAATGGAAAGATAACCACAAAAAGTTCTAATGATGATGGATGCAACTCCATCGTCAATCTGCAACAGCATGTGAACAAGACTCTAGTTTGGGCCCCTGTGTTATCACTAGAAAAATAGATAACCAGAAAACATGATGTGAAATATATCAGCATTTTTGTTGCTGTGTTTATGAAAAAACTTATTGGAAGAATAAGATACCTTAGATAGGATCCTGGAATAGAAAAGCATATCAAGTAAAAACTAAGGGAACTTGAATACCAATTCATTGGTTTTGACAAATATACTGTACTCATGTCAGCTGTTAATAATAGGAGAAATTGAGTGGGGAGTGTAGAGGAACTCTGTATAATCTTTGTGATTTTTTTATAAACCTGAAATAAAATTATACAATAAAAACTATTAATTAAAATCGATTAAAGTATTTTTTCTATGAAAAAGGAAATACAAGGCTGTGATAATTTATTTAAGAAAGCAAATGAATCTTCATATTGTTCTCCACTTACAGGACCTAGAAAGGAAGGGGAAAGGAAAGACTGTCATGTCAGAGAACAAGCCAACCCTTCTAGGCCCCCAAAGATAAGATGTAGGACACAGTAGCATGTGCAAAGCTGGAGGATATGGTGTTAAGTGATAGAAGCCAGCCACAGAAAAGCAAGTACTGCACTATTCCACTTATATGAAGTATCCAAATAGTAAAATTCATAAATTAAAGAATGGAATGGTAGTCATCAAGAGTTAGGGGAGGAGATGGGTGTGTGCTTGTGCTAAATTACTTCAGTCTGTGTCTGACTCTTTACGACCCTATGAACCATAGCCCTCCAAGCTCCTCTGTCTATGGAATTTTCCAGGCAAGAATACTGGAGTAGGTTCCCATGCCCTCCTCCAAGGGATCTTCCTGACCCAGGGATCAAACCCATGTCTCTTACATCTCTTGCATTGGCAGGGGGGTTATTTACCAGTAGCACCCCCCTGGAAAGACCTGGGAGGAAGGGTAACTGGGGAATTACTAATCAACAGGCATAAAGTTTCAGTGAAGTGAAATCTAGAGATCTTCTTTACTTGTTACCTATGGTCAACCCTTTAAAGATGTTATATTTCATGATGTGTTGTTATGCAAAAAAATAAAATTAAAAAAAAATTCAAAAATGTGAGACACAAATTTGGGGATACTTGGTTTTAACAAAGCACAGGAGTGAGTTACAAGACATACAATGGTCAATGCAGAACAAAATTATTCTGAATAATAAATCTAGAGAATCTAAGTGGGACAGCCTTCAGGGACAGACGAGGCTTAACCACATGGCATGGATGAGAGAATTTTGCAAAAATGGACTGTTTTATAATAAATTGAAAGCCTTTTTGTGCCAAGCTCACTGAAGAACACAATGTTACAATGCTGGGTATGATTTTTTCTTTTTCAATTCAAAGCAAAGGGGCTGATTTCCCAAGCTTGTAAATTTCAGAACAGAATAAAGAGTTTTAAGTGGTTATTCAAAGGGGGAGAGCACATGTCCAGCAGAACAAGAACAGAAATGCATAAGGAACTGCAAAAGTGAGCAGCCTGTGGGACATTTGGTGTGAGCACTGGAAGTCACCCCAAATGACTTGGTTTGAATATTTCCCTTGAAATTCCTAAATTGAAACTCGAATGCACAATGCCATTACAGGTCCAAGCTCATTCTTTTCACATGACAGGCCAATAACGTGGAGATGTGTTGAGGCAAGGAATAGAATTTTGGAGAGCCAGCTAATTGAGAAGATGACAGACTAATGTCTCAAAATAACCATCTTATTGAGATCTAGAAGATGACAGACTAACGTCTCAAAATAACCATCTTATTGAGATCTGGATGCCAGGTTCTTTTATAGATCAGAGATGGGGGCAGTGAAGAAGCAAAATAAAAAGGCCACTAATTTTGCAAATATCTCCTAGAAGAACAAATCTCAGGCAGGGGTTGTGTTAATTTTTTTCCTTCCTGCCATCTACAGATGGACAGGGTTCTGAACAAAGACACTTTAGTTTAACAGTCATGCAGAGGGGCAGAGTTCTCTGACCCAGGCCATTCTGTATGATTATAATAACAAATGCAACAAAAAGCAAGTTAGAGACACAATTCCAATAAGGAGTCAGAATTGACTTCTCCCTGAAACAATATGATAGTACTGGGGAGGCGGGGAATGAGGAGGTGCATGGACTAAGATAGAAGTTCCACAGAATGTGAGACTTCTATATGAATTTTATTTACACTTTAAGGATAGGGTGACCTTAGCTGACAACTGTATTATGGAAAGAACCAAATTGAAGTCTTGTCACTATAACTGACCCACAGCTTCACATCAGGCAGGGAAAAGTTAAATTTGGCTCAGGGAGGTAGTCTCCTCATCTCTTGACTCCAAGAAGGGATGAGTATCATTCGAAGCCTTTTGGAAAGTGATCATAGCTACAAATGATTGTCTGAAACTAGTTCTTGGTAACCAGAGAACAAATCTTCTGATACTTGGGCTTTTGATTGCCTTGGATTTCAGACCTGAGGACTCTAGGAGAGTACTGAAAATGGTTTTCTGAAAAAAGGCACTCTCATTTACTTTATCTTAGGTATCCCAGCTAGCTCAGTGGTAAAGAATCCACCTTTTGATGCAGGAGACACCAGAGATGTGAGTTTGATCCTTGGGTTGGGAAGATCCCCTGGAGGAGGAAATGGCAGCCCACTCCAGTATTCTTGCCTGGAGAATCTCATAGACAGTGGAGCCTGAGGGCTACAGATAATGGGGTAGCAGAGTTGGACACGACTGAAGACTCATGCACACTTTGTCTTAAATGTGTGTATGTGTATGTGTTCTGTCACTCAGTTGTGTCTGACGTTGTAGCCCGCCAGGCTTCTTTGTCCATGGAATTTTCCAGGCAAGACTACTGCAGCAGATTGCCATTTCCTACTCCAGAGGATCTTTCTGACTCCAAGATCAAACCTGCATCTTTTGTGTCTCCTGCATTGGCAGGCAGATTCTTTACCTCTGAGCCACCTGGGAAGCACCTTATACCTGGAGAATCTCATAGACAGTGGAGCCTGGAGGGCTACAGATAATGGGGTAGCAGAGTTGGACACGACTGAAGACTCATGCACACTTTGTCTTAAATGTGTGTATGTGTATGTGTTCTGTCACTCAGTTGTGTCTGACGTTGTAGCCCGCCAGGCTTCTTTGTCCATGGAATTTTCCAGGCAAGACTACTGCAGCAGATTGCCATTTCCTACTCCAGAGGATCTTTCTGACTCCAAGATCAAACCTGCATCTTTTGTGTCTCCTGCATTGGCAGGCAGATTCTTTACCTCTGAGCCACCTGGGAAGCACCTTATTTTAAGTGTATTAATCTCTAAATCATCATTTTTGCAACAAGACTATCTTTCTAATGACAGAAACAACTGGATTGCCCAATAGTCACCAATAAGCCCAAGATGACTTTGCTGATGTAAACACATTCACAGAAATGCACAGAAGACACGACCTTGACGTGGTGAACAGACTCGAGGTCTCCTGGCTTTAAATAAATTGTGTAGAGAAGCATGGTATATGATGGTGGTGATGAATGAAAAGTGCTCTTTCATCCATTATCTACTTGAATTCTAAAAGCATTCTGGTAAGGTAAACATTTCTGGGGCAATTCCCCTCATCCCCTGCACCCTGCCCTTTATTTTGCAAGCGGGATACTGAAGTTTGAATTCACTGAACTATTCAGGACTAACACAGTCAGAAAATGAATAACCACATTTATAAAAAGATGAATTCTCTTCCATTTGGATTAGAGATGTTATAAGTAATGCTCAAAATTCTCCAAGCCAGACTTCAGCAATACGTGAACCATGAACTTCCAGATGTTTAAGCTGGACTTAGAAAAGGCAGAGGAACCAGAGATCAAATTGCCAACATCTGCTGGATCATGGAAAAAACAAGAGAGTTCCAGAAAAACATCGATTTCTGCTTTATTGACTATGCCAAAGCCTTTGACTGTGTGGATCACAATAAATGGTGGAAATTCTTACAGAGATGGGAATACCAGACCACCTGACCTGTCTCTTGAGAAACCTATATACAGGTCAGGAAGCAATAGTTAGCACTGGACATGGAACAACAGACTGGTTCCGAATAGGAAAAGGAGTACATCAAGGCTGTATATTGTCACCCTGCTTATTTAACTTCTATGCAGAGTACATCATGAGAAACATTGGACTGGAAGAAGCACAAGCTGGAATCAAGATTGCCGGAAGAAATATCAGTAACCTCAGATATGCAGCTGACACCACCCTTATGGCAGAAAGTGAAGAATAACTAAAAAACCTCTTGTTGAAAGTGAAAGAGGAGAGTGGAAAAGTTGGCTTAAAGCTCAACATTCAGAAAACGAAGATCATGGCATCTGGTCCCATCACTTCATGGGAAATAGATGGGGAAACAGTAATGCAGCTGACACCACCCTTATGGCAGAAAGTGAAGAATAACTAAAAAACCTCTTGTTGAAAGTGAAAGAGGAGAGTGAAAAAGTTGGCTTAAAGCTCAACATTCAGAAAACTAAGATCATGGCATCTGGTCCCATCACTTCATGGGAAATAGATGGGGAAACAGTGTCAGACTTTCTTTTGGGGAGGCTCCAAAATCACTGCAGATGGTGATTGCAGTGCTGAAATTAAAAGATGCTTCCTCCTTGGAAGAAAGTTATGACCAACCAAGATAGCATATTCAAAAGCAGAGACATTACTTTGCCAACAAAGGTCCGTCTAGTCTAGGCTATGGTTTTTCCTGTGGTCATGTATGGATGTGAGAGTTGGACTGTGAAGAAAGCTGAGCACCAAAGAATTGATGCTTTTGAACTGTGGTATTGGAGAAGACTCTTGAGAGTCCCTTGGACTGCAAGGAGATCCAACCAGTCCATCCTCAAGGAGATCAGTCCTGGGTGTTCATTGGAAGGATTGATGCTGAAGCTGAACCTCCAATATTTTGGCCACCTCATGGGAAGAGCTGACTCACTGTAAAAGACCCTGATGCTGGGAGGGATTGGGGGCAGGAGGAAAAGGGGACAACAGAAGATGAGATGGTTGGATGGCATCACTGACTTGATGAACATGAGTTTGGGTAAACTCTGGGGTTGGTGATGGACAGGGAATCCTGTCATGCTGTGATTCATGGAGTCACAAAGAGTTGGACAGAGCTGAGCAACTTAACTCAACTGAAGTACCATCTTCTAACTAATAATAGGCATTTCTCGAAAGAATTTATTTATGAGAATGTTTATATTGACCCCTTGTAAAATTTTTGCTATTAAAATGACTTAAGTCAAAGTTAGACTCAGGGCTAGCATTTGTTTTTATCTTTTTTCAAGAAAATGTAGTTGCTATTAAGCTTAGGTAAGATTTGGGAGCATTCTACAAAAGAAGAAAAACCAAAAGATCTGGACTAGAAAGACAATTGTACTTATCACTTCAGCTCAGTTCAGTCGCTCAGTAATGTCCAACTCTTTGCAACCCAATGGACTGCAGCATGCCAGGCCTCCCTGTCCATCCCCAACTCTCGGAGTTTACTCAAACTCACGTCCATTGAGTCAGTGATGCCATCCAACTATCTTATCCTCTATCGTCCCCTTCTCCTCTTGCCTTCAATGTTTCCCAGCATCAGGGTCTTTTCAAATGAGTCAGCTCTTCACATCAGGTGGCCAAAATATTGGAATTTCACCTTATGAGTCCCTTTAAATTGAAATGTAAAAATGTTATTGGAGAAACACTTCATATGAATTAACTTGCATTTTTTCTTCTCAAGCAAGATGATATCCAAGCTAAAACAAAGGTTAAAGTAGTACATACTCTTTAATGCAAATACAAATTAATTTAATCTGTCCCTAATAAATGTTATCAACAGTTGTCATCTAATCATTTATTTCTAACTAAAGAAAATATATAATTTTTGTCTTTTTCTTGATTCTGAATTTCCTCAAAGCCATACTAACATTGGGTATAATTTGAGAAAGAAAAACAACCCAAAACAGGAAACATTAGTTTTCCTGTCAAACTTTGATTCTTAATCTGTCCTCAATATTACACAGGATGTCCACTTAATTCAATTTACTAGTTCATTTATGTGTACGGTTAAAGCCTATCTCTGTGAAAAATAAAAAGTGTCAGAGAAGATCCTA
Source organism: Aepyceros melampus (assembly GCA_006408695.1). Lineage (NCBI taxonomy): Eukaryota > Metazoa > Chordata > Mammalia > Artiodactyla > Bovidae > Aepyceros > Aepyceros melampus. Next base: position 53,502 of record SJXQ01009916.1, read on the forward strand.
GCCTTCATATTAACAATTTATTTCCAATATCTGACACATGGTAACTCCAAAATACTTTTTTGAATAAATAAATAAAAGAATGGCCATCAATTACATTTTCAGACTCAGTTGATGCAATATTTATCTCATTTACTCAGCATGTGTTTACTGGGTTCCTTTTACATATGGGACACTATTTTAGACACTAGAACGTCAGCATGAACAACACAGACCAACTCTAAGTCTGGGGAAACAGTAAATTCAGAAGCCCTGAGAAAGCAGTGTGCCTGGTGTGTGTGAGGAATGGCATGGAGCCTGCTGACATGGGAGCAGATTAAGGGTAAGGCTTTGAAATAAGACAAGTTAGAAGAGAGGCAACACAATAAAATAAAATTTAAACTATTGGCAAGCAAGGGTCAAGGCAGAGGGAACAAGTAAGGCTTTTTATACAGTGCAGGAGAGATATGGTGATGACTTGAGCCAATAGTAAGTAGTCAGGCAGGACAAGAGAAATGATCAGGTTCTAGATGATTTTCAAAGTAGAGCCCAAAGGAATAACAGATGAATTGGATGTGGGTAGTATTGCTCAAAAGAGAGCCAGTTATGGATAATTTCCAGTTTCTTGACCTGAGCAACTTAACGAATGGAGTTGTCATTTACGAAATGAGGTCACCTAGGGAGGAGAAGGTTTCAAGGGGAAGATCAGAATCTGAATTTTGGATGTGTTAAATTAGAAATGTCTGCTAGACAACCAGGTGGAAATATGACATAAGTAGTTGCCTGTATGAGTTTAAAGGTCAATACAGGGGTCAGTTCAAAGCAAGAAGTGAATTTCAAACCACAGAGTTTTATATTTAGAGACCCTATGAAGACAGTGCCTGCCATAGATTGCTATCAACAAATCATCATTGTCTATGAGTATGTTACTAATCCTTCCTTCTGCATTAAGTGTGAAATAAAGTTCAGGAGTGATTTTGATTTAAATAGTTTTATTGGCATCCTATGCAACTGGCAGCCATTTATTTGACTGATTAAAACCAACCAGAAAAATGATCCTAAATTTCTATAATAACTCATGTGCTGTGGACAGGGAGGCATTCTTTTCCAAATGTTTATTGGATAGTCTTTTAGCCCACAGACATTTATAGAGAACCTAGTAGCTATCAGTGACTGACTGGATCAAGATTATATAATGAAAAATAATAGTCCATAGACTTAAAGAAATCAAAATCTGTAGAAGAAACAAGCATGAGGGTTGCAGTTACTAGTTCTTGCTGCAATCATCTTAGTGAGTTGTGAGGTTCAAAAGAAATAATCCATGTGAAGTGTTGAATCATGTCCACATCTGTAATTAGCATCCTTTTCACATAACACAGAATTTAAAGCCAGAAATGTCAAATACTTTCCCCAGAACAAAGCTGGCCTCAGACCTAGATTTTCTTTCTTATTTTCTTTTCTTCTTATTTCTCAGTTTTGTTGAGATATGATTGTCATACAGTGTTATATAAGTTTAAGGAATACAGCTAGTGACTTGACATATATACTATGAAGTGATTATCACAAAAGTTTGGTTAATACCCATCATATCATACAGATACAAAAAACAAAAATGCTTTTTTTTCTTCTTGATGAGAATTTTCACTATATACTCTCAGAATTTTTCGATTCTACTATACAGCAATGTGAGCTGGATCCATCATATTATACATTATAATTAGGAATCTGTATCTTTTGACCATCATTGTCCAATTCTCCCCAGATTTTCTATTTCTGTATCAGAAACCCACCCACATGACTCCCTCTTAAGACTGGCATTACTTTAGAATGATGATGTCATATGAGTCTTTGGTTCCTTTTTTGAAAAACTGAGACTAAAAAGCAAATGCTTTCAAGTGGTCTATGTGCATTTTTAATGAATACTATATGAATTGATATGCAAATATGCGGTATATTAAATGCTTTTCTTCTGGCTCTTTCTGAGTGGCTGCAGATGAGTAATTGTCACTCAGCATTAATTTTCCCATGTATAAAATGAGAAGCATAAATGTAACTATTTTGTGAAGCTAGTGCAGGAATTAGTATCAGAAACCCACCCACATGACTCCCTCTTAAGACTGGCATTACTTTAGAATGATGATGTCATATGAGTCTTTGGTTCCTTTTTTGAAAAACTGAGACTAAAAAGCAAATGCTTTCAAGTGGTCTATGTGCATTTTTAATGAATACTATATGAATTGATATGCAAATATGCGGTATATTAAATGCTTTTCTTCTGGCTCTTTCTGAGTGGCTGCAGATGAGTAATTGTCACTCAGCATTAATTTTCCCATGTATAAAATGAGAAGCATAAATGTAACTATTTTGTGAAGCTAGTGCAGGAATTAAACAAACGAAGCCCCCTGTGTGGACGTAGTGCTGAGCAGGAATGGACCTAACAGTTATCATTACTATGATGATGCAGAACGAAGTGGAAGATCTCATTACACTCATTTAAATCATCTTCTTTAGTTTTCCATTAGCTAGCTCACTGGTCTGACAAATGGGAGAATAAAACTTTAGGGATTAAAAAAGAGAGAGAGAGATCTCTTCTAAAAGGATTTGTTTTTCCCATTTGTAAAGCATTATTTTTCATGGCACAATCTTTCTCTTTTTGTTCAGTTTTGTCTTCCTTCATGGAGAAGGAAATGGCAACTTACCCCAGGATTGCCATGAACTTATTGATAAGGATGTTTAAACTGCTAAAAAATTGAGTATCAGGAATTAAAACCTGCATTCCCTTCTTATGAAAATGAAATGACTAAGGGATTGGGACTAATATCAGCCTAAAAAAAAATGAAAGCAGCTGCTCAATTTACTCAAAATTAGAAATGGGTGTAGAGTGACTTGTGTTTGAACAACTGGAGTAAATGGGGGGAGGGAGGCTGTAAGAAAGAGTATTTGTGGAGTATCCATGCTGTGTTTTACACCACATGTCCCTCCATTTCATATTTACAGCCAGCATATTTTGACAAGAGAGGAAAACTGAGGATCAAAGTGGTCATGCTACAGCCCTAAGTCACATGAGTGAAGTGAAGTGAAAGTCACTCAGTGTGTCCAACTCTTTGTGGCCCCATGAACCATACAGTTCATGGACTTTTCCAGGCCAGAATACTGGAGAAGGTAGCCTTTCCCTTCTGCAGGAGACCTTCCCAACACAAGGTTTGAACCTAGGTCTCCTGCATTGTATATGGATTTTTTCCCTGCTGAGCCACAAGGGAAGCCCATGAGAAGTAAGTTAATAATTAAAAAACCAGGGGCATCTACCTCCAAGTCCTATTCTCCTTCTATTACATCATATTACCTTGAAGAACACTATTTATCATATGAAATTTGCTATTTATTTAGCATCAAATACATGGTGAATTTGTGCTGAATAATGAGACGTCGCGGAAAAGAAGATAAGCTTAACTACTGCAGTTGAAGGATTAAGATCAGGACCACTGATTTTCCTCCAGCCCTCAGCCACAAAGAGAACAGGACCTGGTGAGGAACCACTGAACTTCCCAAACTTTGGAGTGAGATGATTCCCAGGGACCTCAAATGCACTGATCCCCAGAGGGTCTCATGGGTCACCTGCCCACGAGTGCCCCCTGAGTGACCTCCTTCCCTTCCCTGTCTTATTTCCTCACCCCCTGTATTAGTCATCTAGGGCTGCCATAAGGGACCACACACCCGGTGGCTCAAACAAAAAATATATATGTTTCTCACTTCTGGAGACCGAAGTCAGAGATCCAGGTGTCTGCAGAGTTGGTTTCTTCTGTGGCCTCTCTGTTTGTCCTGTAGAAAGCTGTCTTTGCCTTGTGCCTTCCCTCTGTATTCTTGTATGCCAGTTTGCTTTTCTTAGAATGACAGCAGTCATATCAGATTAGGACCTACCTTAAAGACCTCATTTTACCATAATTACCTTTTTATAAGTACCTATTATTTTATTGTATTTATTTATTTTTTAAATATAATTACCTCTTTAAAGACCCTGTTTTCAAATATAATCCTATCTGTGGCTGTGGGAGTTAGGATTTTAACATATGAATTTGGAGTGAGGAAGGGATGGAGTTCAACCTACAATACCCTCCATGTATATTTCCTGCTTCATCTCCTAAATATACTTCTTGTTCTCAAATCCCTACCTATTGCTTCTGAGGGAACTCAAACTATTTTGCTATGGTTTTACTTTTTTAATGTTTTTCAGTTCAGTTCAGCTCAGTTCTGTCGCTTAGGTGTGTCTGACTCTTTGCGACCCCAGGGACTACAGCATGCCAGGCCTCCCTCTCCATCACCAACTCCTGGAGTTTACTCAAACTCATGTCCATTGAGTCGGTGATGCCATTCAATCAGCTTATCCTCTGTTGTCCCCTTCTCCTCCAACCTTCAATCTTTCCCAGCATCAGGGCCTTTTCAAACGAGTCAGTTCTTCGCATCAGGTGGCCAAAGTATTAGAGTTTCAGCTTCAACATCAGACCTTCCAATGAACATTTAGGACTGATTTCCTTTAGGATCGACTAGTTGGATCTCCTTGTAGTCCAAGGGACTCTCGAGAGTCTTCTTCAACATCACAGTCCAAAAGCATCACTTCTTTGACACTCACCTTTCTTTATAGTCCAATTCTCACATCCATACATGACTTCTGGAAAAACCATAGCCTTGACTAGATGGACCTTTGTTGTTTTTATAAATGACTAATTTTTTTTAACACACTTGTGCCAGTGTGGAATTATTAACATCTACATTCTACATATAAACTGACAGGGAGGCCATAAATATTCCCAAAAATTTGTAAAGAGAGGGGGGAGAAAAAAACAAGAGGCCTTTGATAAGAACACAGATCTATGTGAGTTAGCATCTTTACATTCCTTCTCTTGCCTCTGTCATGGTCTTTATTAATTTCTAGAAAGTCTCTAGAAAACCTCAAGATAACTCATGATACTGCAGATAAAAATCTTGAACAGAAATGCATTCCTATTTCTCAGATCAGCTTAAACAGCCTCCTTGAGCATAGACTCCAGGGAATGCATTAGTTTGGTCTGAGGGAAATGCAAGATGAATAAGATCCTGTTCCCCTAAACTCTCTTATGAAAAATATCATGTAGATTTTAGGCAAAGAAGCACTTCATTTTCAATGTGGAAAGACATGCTTCCTTTTTGGAAATTCAGAACTAAATAACAGCTTACATTTCCCTTTCAAGCAGGGCTTCTGGGAAACATTAGGCTTATCCATATTATTATTGTGTTTGCAATTGGTTCCCATTCTCTTTGATGTATTTTATTTATTCACATTCTGATATTTCACAGTACCAACCACCATAAAACAATGACACCCATCACAACAATGGCAACTGTTTTTTACCAATATTAATATAAACACATCATGTCTTAGGCTCCATGATTTACATGCATTTTATTATTTTATGCAACAACTCAATGATGTGATTGACTAAACAAACAACAGTCAACAAGCTGTTTTAGAGAAATGGGATTCCTTTCTCAGGATCATACAACTAACCGATGAGATGCTGGGAATTTAAACTTGTGTCTGTATGACTCCAAAGTCTGGGGTTAACCTCAATGATAAAATCTTCCTGCCATAGTTGGGACCATTTTAAATATCTTGTAAAAAGAGGTGGACTGGGCTTTCTCTGGTGGCTCAGTGGTAAAGAATCTGCCTACCAATGCAGGAGACATGGGTTCAATCCCTGGCCTGGGAAGATCCCCCATGTAGCAAAAAAACAAAGCCCAGGTATGGCAACTATTGAGCCTGTGCTCTAGAGCCTGGGGGTTGCAACTGTTGAGGCCATGTGCCTTGATGTAAAAAGGATCTGTGATGAGAGAAGCATAGGTCAAGTTCTTTGGTTGGAGAAGATTATATTGGAGAGATAAGCAGAGAGCTTCATGGAAGGGGGCATTCCACACAATGCGGTTTCCATGAGTTCAGAAAAGTCAAAGATGTCCATTAGTAGAACTACGGAAACAGGACAAATGAAGTAGAGAGGTCTTTTTCTATTGCACAGCTTCTACTGGCCAAGTGAGTGGTGACACATGACTGGAGTAGCTTTACAGAGCATGAATGGGGAGCAGAATGGAGAGGAAGACTGGCGAATGGGTTGTGTGTGAAATTTTACCTTTTACGGACTCATTGGAAAGGACTCTGATGCTGGGAGGGATTGGGGGCAGGAGGAGACGGGGCGATCGAGGATGAGATGGCTGGATGGCATCACGGACTCGATGGACGTGAGTCTGAGTGAACTGCGGGAGATGGTGATGGACAGGGAGGCCTGGCGTGCTGCGATTCATGGGGTCGCAAAGAGTCTGACACAACTGAGCGACTGAACTGAACTGAACTGATGGTTCCATTTCTTTTCCTCTTTAAATTGTAGGATAATTGCTTTACCCTGTTGTGTTGGTTTCTGTTGCACAACAATATGAATCAGTCATAATTTACATATACCCTCTCCCTCTTGAACCTCCCTTCCACCTCCTGCAATGATCCAGAAAGGAGAATGTATGTAGTTCCCTCCAAACAGGGCTGCCCAGTAGAATCACAATGCAAGCTACACATGAGCCACACATTTGTGACTCAAAATTTTCTGCTATGTGCATGAGAAAATGGGTGAAGATAGTTTAATAATGTATTTTAAATATCCAAAGTATTGTTACTTCATCATGTAATAAATATGTTATTCATGAGATGTTTTACATTATTTTTATTAAGATTGAATAAATTTTCAAAATATGACATTTTATACTGAACAGCACATCTCAGTTCAAACCAGCCACATTTGTTTCAGTGGCCATCTGTGTCTAGTGAACACCTCTGCTGAACACTTCAGTTCTTGTCATTGTTGTTCAGTTGCTTAGTTGTGTCTGAGTCTTCCTGACCCCATGGCCTTTAGCACACCACTCTTCCCTGTCCTTCACCATCTCCCAGAGCTTGCTCAAAGTCATGTCCATTGAGTCAGTGATGCCATTTAACCATCTCATCCTCTGTTGCTCCCTTCTAATCTTTCCTAGCATTAGAGTCTTTTCTTCACAGAGTAAGTTCTTCACATCAGATGGCCAAAGTATTGGACCTTCAGCTTCAGCATTAGTCCTTCCAATGAATATCCAGGGTTAATTTCCTTTAGGACTGACTGATATGATCTCCTGCTGCCCAAGGGGCTCTCAAGAGTGTTCTCCAGCACCACAATTCTAAAGCATCGTTTTGCAGTGCTCAGCTTTCTTTTTGTCCAATTCTCATATCTGTACATGACTACTGGAAAAACTATAGTTTTGACTATATGGGCTTTTGAGAGGATTGGCTTTGGAGAATCCAGCTCTTGCCCTGGCTAAGTGTGTGACAGTGAGCACATCAGGGCATCTCTGAGTCTCAGTGGCCTCAGATGTATAATGATGAAAACTCTATCCAGCTCTTCTTTACCCATGAAGTTATTGTCCGTGCTTTGTTACAGGCACAATTCTATGTGCCGTGCAACACAAATTTAATTTACCTAACAACTCTATGAGGTGGGTATAATATCATCTCCTGGTGCTATTAGAGATAAGGGTGCTGTGAGAAAGAGAGGTGAATGACTCATCCAGGGTCATGCAGTGAGTAAGCGGTAGAGTCAGCATTCAGACCCTGGCCATCCAGCACCAGAATCCATGTTCTTATTATTCTATCACGCTGTCTCCCTAACAGAGCTTTGAAACCCCAAATTATAAACAACAACAGCAATGAAACAATAGCAAAGCAAAGTGCTCAGGAGGTAAGAGTTTCTAGACAAAACCAGGAGGTGACTCTGTAGACAGTAGAGTTGAGTTCTGTAATGGAATTTGTATAAAACAAACTCTATTATCCCCAATCTAATATGAACTTGTTTCTTGACAGGCTTCGAATTAATTTCTATCCAAATAGAGTTTTAAAAAGTTATAGTCTTTAACAGTTTATAGCACTGAGCAGTTTAACAAGCACTTTTATATGCATTCACACATTCAATCACTAAGAGGGAACTATCATTAATTTTCTTTCCAGGAAAGTGAGAGGAAGTTTCAGAGTGGCAGAGAGACTTATCCATTGTCATAGAGTAGGAGGTCTTGAAACAAGATCTCTGAATTAAAACGTGCCAATCTTCTTTGGCTTTTTTAGGCTTGTTTGTAAAGCCCATGTACACTCGAACATTGTTGTACGATTATCATTTGAAAGAACTGTATGTCTCTACACAGGTTTTTTGTACTTGTCATTTCTTCTACTTCAACAGTAAATAATACCCATTCTTATAGGTTAAATTATTTCTCACCAAGGGATGTTGAAGTCCTAATCCCCAGTAGGTGTGAATGTGACCTTATTTGGAAATAGGATCTTTGCAGGTGAGCAAGTCAAGATGAGGTCATTAGGCTGGAAGCTTTTAATCCAGCATGACTGATGTTCTTACAAAAAGGGGAAATTTGGACAAAGAGACAGATGCATACAAAGGATAGATAATGTGAAAACAGACAAAAGATGGCCATCTACAAATCCAGGAGCACTTGAGGCTTCCAGAAGCTAGGAAAAAGGAGGGGTAGGTTGTCTTTTACAGATCTCAGAAGGAACCAACCTTGCAGTCTTAGCTCAGACTGTTATAATAAATCACCATGGAAGGACTGATGCTGCAGCTGAAACTCCAATACTTTGGCCACCTGGTGCAGAGAGTGACTTATTGGATAAGACACTGATACTGAAGACTGAGAAAAGGAGAAGGAGCTGATAGAGGATAAGATGGGTGGATGGCATCACTGACTCAATGGACATAAGTAAGTAAGTAAGTAAAGTCACTCAGTCGTGTCCGACTCTTTGTGACCCCATGGACTGCAGTCCCCCAGGCTCCTCAGTCCATGAGATTCTCCAAGCAGGAATACTGGAGTGGGTTGCCATTTCCTTCTCCAGGGGATCTTCCCGACCCAGGGATCCAACCCAGGTCTCCCGCATTGGAGGCAGACGCTTTAATCTCTGAGCCACCAGGGAAGTCTGAGCATAAGTTTGAGCCAACTCCAAACATAGTGAAGGAGAGGGATGCCTGGCACACTGCAGTCCATTGCAAAGAGGTGGATATGACTTACCAACTGGACAACAACAACAATGGCCTATGTGGCTTATTTACAAGAAAAATTTATTTCTCACAGTTCAAGATGTCTGAAAGCAGAGTGCCAAGGTGGTCAGATTCTGGTGAAATCCTCTTTCAGATGTCTGACTTCTCTCTGTGACCTCACATGGTGGAAAAGAACAAGAGAACTCTCTGGGGGTCCCTTTTATAATACGATATCACTAATCTCATTCATGGGGCTCTGTCCTCATGACTGAGTTACCTCTCAAAAAACCTTACCTCCTAATATCATCACATTGGGATGTGGGATGTCAACAAAGGAATTTTGGAGAAACACAGCATTCAGATCATAACATCTGCCAATAGCTTGTTTGGGCTTCTAGTCTTCAGAGCTGCAAAACACTTAACACCTATTGTTTAAAATCATCATGGTCTGTGGTTCTTTCCTAGGGTTGTTTCCAGCCCTAGGAAACACATACACTCGTGACCTTTTCGCAACTTTGTGCTGCAGTGTGATCCCTTCAAAGATGCTTTACCTGAATGTCGCTTGTCTCATTACTGGGAATGATTTCACCAGATCATTTCCTTCTTTATCAAATTTCTGGAAAAAACAAAACTTGTCTGTCTGAGCCAAGCCCACCTTTTAAATTAGAATGCTAGCATGGTGAAGGCAAGTGTCACATGTGTCTTGTTCATCGAGCATGCTTGGTACAAAGTGCAAATAAATTAAATATTTACTGATTGGTAAAGAAAGGGGAGTGGGGAAGAAGGCCAGGTATGAGGGAAGGAAAAAAGGATGAAAGAAAGGAAGGGAGGGAGGAAGGAAGAGAGGGAGGGAGGGGAGATATTAAAGATGGAGTTGGATCTACCTTTTGCAAAAGTACTTTGCACATCACAAGGAAATATGTGGATATTAGTAATCCTATCATCATTATTACTGCATTTTTCATTGTGTTTGAATCCATTTGTACCAGAACCATTAGATCTGGACTTTAGTGGCTGACTTTATTTTTCTGGGCTCCAAAATCACTGCAGATGGTGATTGCAGCAATGAAATGAAAAGACATTTACTCCTTGGAAGGAAAGTTATAACCAACCTAGACAGCATATTGAAAAGCAGAGAAATTACTTTGTCAACAAAGGGTCATCTACCAAGGCTATGGTTTTTCCAGTGGTCATGTATGGATGTGAGAGTTGAACTATAAAGAAAGCTGAGGGCCAAAGAATTGATGCTTTTGAACTGTGGTTTTGGAGAAGATTCTTGAGAGCCCCTTAGACTGCAAGGAGATCCAACCAGTCCATTGTAAAAAGATCAGTCCTGGGTGTTCATTGGAAGGACTGATGTTGAAGCTGAAACTCCAATACTTTGGCCACCTGATGCGAAGAGCTGATTCATTTGAAAAGACTCTGATGTTGGGAAAGATTGAGTGTAGGAGGACAAGGGGACGATGAGAGGATGAAATGGTTGGATGGCATCACCGACTCAATGGATATGGGTTTGGGTGGACTCCGGGAGTTGATGATGGACAGGGAGGCCTGGAGTGTTGCGGTTCACGGGGTCACAAAGAGTCGGACACGACTGAGTGACTGAACTGAATTGAACGGAAGAAATCTGCTGTTTCCTTGAATGTGTTTGTCCACAGTTTTATTTTGTCTTCAACTACTGATCCTTTTGACTTTGAAGTGTAGCAATCCCAAGATTTCCTAAAAGTAAGTATTTACTTTATTAATATGCTTGCTCATTTACTAATTGCTTTTTTAAAATACCAGAGCCTCTTCTACAGCTGAGGTTTGTGTAACCTTTATCGATCTTACTTTACTTCTAATTACATGTGTTCCTCATTTGCAGCTAAAAGTAACTCTTGTCACCACTCCTGTCAAATTTGATTCATGACACCTTAATTATTATAATTTCTTTTTCCTGCAATAGCAGCAAAAGTGTCCACATACATTTTTGTTAGGTCAATTCTTCATGCAAAAAAATATGGCAATTTGAAGCAGAGTTTTAGATGGGGTCCTTATGTTTGCCTTTCAATAGGTGAACCCCATTTATTCCTTTCTCATTGAGGGTTATTTCTTGTGAGGACACTATTATTGTACAGTAGAAAGAGAAGCTGAATCAGACGCCAGAAACTCAGTTCAATCTCTAGATTTGCAATGTGTCCTTGTAATGGAGCTTGAACACGTTACTTAAGTTTTCTGGCCTGTAGGTTCCTTGCCTTTAAGATGGACTCAATGACATCACAAGTCTGGGAGTAGTCCAACTGGGATGACTTTAAATGCAGATTGACATCCCCCAATCCCCCATGAATTGCAAAGTTTTCAGAAAATGACACCGGCTTTCTTTGTGTTGTTTCTTCTTTACCTACAGTTACTTTCACTGTCTCCTAGATTACATCTGGTAAGATCAGATGGGGGCAAGAGAAAAGAAGAAAGAGACAGAGAGAGACAGAGGCAAAGAGAGACAAAGACAGAGAAAGCCCTCTGTGTAGCTGGTCCATCCTTACATCTCACCCTAGAACAAAGAAGAAGCTTTGGTTGGAAGCAGGAAGTGATTGCAATGCTCACATAGCTGGAGGCATGTGTGCCTGTGAGAAAAAGACAAGGACCTTGCCTCCATACACCGGTTCTGTCGCCAACTAATCCAGAAACCTGAAAAAGAATGATTTAATGTCTCATGTCCTCTGTTTACTTATTTGAAAACAATATTTGTGAGGTGAAAAGAGATTTATGTAACAAGTGTTTGAGGAGTGTGCCTGATCCATTCCATTTGACAGTATGCCTTCTATCATAAATTTTGTTGAACCCTTATGGCTACAGGCTTTGGGAATCTTTGTGGATCTGCAGATTTGCAGGACTCCTTTTCCTTGCTCCTGTTTGGGCTTGCATGTCCCCATTGCTTGAGAAGCACTTTGGATGCTGAAGTTCTGGTAGGACCAGATGGGAACTGAGAGAGAGGGACAGGGAACTAAGAATTTGAGATCCTTTTGAGTGGAGGTAACAAAGCTTCTCTTGTCATTTTGTGTGAGCAATGGGGAAGTACCTTACTCCCTGGAGTCCCTTAATACATACATCAGTCAACACACATTTGGCACCAGTTCCACAGCTGGTGGGCTTTAACACTATTGTCACCTGTTTGCTGCCCGTTCTTTCCAGAAAAGAGAGCATAGGGAATTGTTGCTGTTGTTCAGTCACCAGTCTTGTCCAACTCTTTGCGACCCCATGGATTTTGAGACCCCATGCAGTTCCATGGACTGCAACATGCCATGCTTCTCTGTCCTTCACTGTCTCCTGGAGTTTGCTCAGATTCATGCCCATTGAGTCAGTGATGGGGGCTTCCCTGATAGCTCATAGTAAAGAATCCACCTGCAATGCAGGAGACCTGGGTTCGATCCCTGGGTTGAGAAGATCCTCTGGAGAAGGGAAAGGCTACTCACTCCAGTATTCTGGCCTGGAGAATTCCATGGCCTGTATAGTCCCTGGGGTTGCAAAGAGTTGGACACGACTGAGTGACTTTCACTTTGAGCCAGTGATAGGGGATAAATGATAGTAATGGAGCCACCTTAAAAGAACTCCAACAACTTTCATTATAATTTCATTTTATACTGAAGAATAAAGCCATTTGTGCTGTGCTATATTTCTTCTATTCCCCACTCCGCTTTCTCTCTACATTTATTTAATCTGCCCAGGACCCTGAGGCCACATTGCATGCAATACATTCATGAGCCTCTTTGCGTTCCACCTTCTGGGCAGCCCAGTCAACAGGCAGTGAGGTTCAAGTCAAGGACTAGGTTGAGGGTTTTTCACTTGGCTTCTTTCTCATGGCTGAGTCTCTGGACCGAGCACTACTATTCCTGGCAGGCAGCCCCCTCCACGCACTTTTCCTCCCTCTAGATCCTGGGATCTTCTTCCTCCTCTGGCAACTACAAGCCTGGGAGTGACAATTCCCCTTTCCACTGCCCATGACCTTGCACTTTCTTCAAAACCTACCCGTTCCTTTGTAACTTGTTCCTTTATTAACATTCTGCACACGGCCCACTTTGTGCCGTCTGTCACTGCCTAGGCTGGCCCCAACTGATGCAGATAACAACCCGCTTTACCAAGGGTCTGTTCTTCTTTCCCACGATGCAGAATTGTCGCTGGGAAGGGGACTGTCAGCCAAGGGATTGCCTTACCAGACCCTTTCCCCCAGTGTGGGTCACGTGACCAGTTGGGGCAATAGCAGGCAAGATGCCATGAGGAATGCTTTGTGGTATGGTTCTGCACTCTGATGTGTTTCTGAGTCAATTTTGGAGGCTGCTGCTTGAGGTGGAGTTCTCACAAGACGTGGAAAAAGTCTCCATTCCCACAGTCACTGAAGGGGAACCCACTAACCTGAAAAATGAGTGAGAAATAAAATTTTAATATATTAAGCCACCGAATCTACACATTGTTCTACTGGTTAGCCTACTCTAAGAATAGAAAGAAGTCACTACTTGTACTTGAATATGTGATTTTTGATCTTCCTATGTCAGAAAGTGAAGAGGAGCTAAAAAGCCTCTTGATGAAAGTGAAAGAGGAGAGTGAAAAAGTTGGCTTAAAGCTCAACATTCAGAAAACGAAGATCATGGCATCTGGCCCCATCACTTCATGGGAAATAGATGGGGAAACAGTAGAAACAGTGTCAGACTTTATTTTTGGGGGCTCCAAAATCACTGCAGATGGTGACTGAAGCCATGAAATTAAAAGACGCTTACTCCTTGGAAGAAAAGTGATGACCAAACTAGATAGTATATTCAAAAGCAGAGACATTACTTTGCCGACTAAGGTCCGTCTAGTCAAGGCTATGGTTTTTCCTGTGGTCATGTATGGATGTGAGAGTTGGACTGTGAAGAAGGCTGAGCACCAAAGAATTGATGCTTTTGAACAGTGGTGTTGGAGAAGACTCTTGAGAGTCCCTTGGACTGCAAAGAGATCCAACCAGTCCATTCTGAAGGAGATCAACCCTGGGATTTCTTTGGAAGGAATGATGCTAAAGTTGAAACTCCAGTACTTTGGCCACCTCATGTGAAGAGTTGACTCCTTGGGAAAGACTCTGATGCTGGGAGGGATTGGGAGCAGGAGGAGAAGGGGGCGACAGAGGATGAGATGGCTGGATGGCATCATGGACTTGATGGACGTGAGTCTGAGTGAATTCCGGGAGATGGTAATGGACAGGGAGGCCTGGCGTGCTGCGATTCATGGGGCCGCAAGTAGTCGGCACGACTGAGCAACTGAACTGAACTGAACTGATACACCTTTAATCTGAGGATGAATATTATCATTTCCAGATGTGGAAATGAAGACATAGCAAGTTAATCCTCCAAGGTCACACAGAGAAGCATGTGCTCCAGGCTGAACTGTGTACCTGGCCCCAAAATCAGATGTTGAGGTTCTAACCTCAGCACTTCAGAATGTGACTTGATTTGAAAATAAAGTCTTTAAAGAGATAATGGAGTCATTAGGGGGGCTCCAATCCAATATGGCTGATCTTGTAAGAAGAGATTTGAACACAGACACACACAGAGGGAAGACAATGTAAAAACACAGAGGAAAGAGGGTCATCTACAAGCCAGAGAGACTTCAGGAGAGCAAGGCTTCAAGGCTCCTTGATCTCACAATTCTAGCCTGAAGAACTGTGAGAAAATAAGCTTTTATAATTTAAACCATCCAGTCTATGATAACTTGTTATTACAGCCCCAGCAAAATAATACAGTATCATTACTGAGGTGGAATATCACATACTCTTTTCGCCCTGACTCCTGGGACACAGTTAACAGTCTCAGCTCTGGACGCTGTACATAATCAGACAGATTGGCGTGAAGGAGACAACAGGGTCAAACTAAGAAGTAACCTGGCATGAATTTTTGAGTGTCCCCATCTCCTTCCCAGGGCTTCCCAGGTGGTGTAGTGATAAAAGAATCCTCTTGCCAATGCAGGAGAAACAAGAGAGGTGGGTTTGAGTCCTGGTTCGAGAAGATCCCCTGGAGTAGAAAATGGCAACCTACTCCAGTATTCTTGCCTGAAAAATCTCATGGACAGGTGCCTGGTAGGCTGCAGTCCAGGGATTACAAAGAGTCGGACACAACTGAGCGACTACTCCTGCACACACATCTCCTTTTATCTACTCCCTCCACTTTCTCTAGCAGCACTCTTTCCCCTTTTACCTCGGGGCAATCTTTTCATGATCTGGTTCAGTCAATGTTCCTACCTACATTTTGCCGGGTGGGAATTGTAGCTCTGGAGGAAAAGCAACATTTCTGAGGGATCAGCTTAATGTCCTGCATCGTCACTGTTCTGCAAGGAGACTGGAGCTCACAGAGGCTGAGTGGTTCAGCCAGACATAAGACATGAGGTCTTTTGACCTTCATGTCATTTCTCTGTCCTTACAGAGTAGACAGAGGCAAATTGTTCTGCAAAGGATGATACCTCCTTCCAAGTGCTATGAATTATAGAATATTTTCATATTAAAAATGATTCTGTGCTGTTTAGAAAAGGACAGAATTGATACTGAGTGATGAATGAACCCCTGCCAGATTCCAGCGATGTAAATGAGCATGGTTTTAATATGCCAAACAGTACAATGAGAACCTGAGAACCCACAATCACTTCATCACAGGGGCAGAGACTAACACTGGGGCAGGAGTCTAACTGCCATTGTTTTCGAAGCAGCTCAGTTTCTGAGTAACATTGGGGTGAGCTCAGTTGCTGAGGAAGTGAAGTGAAAGTTAGTAGCATCTGACTCTTTGCAATCCCATGGATGGTAGTCCGTGGACTTCTCCAGGCCAGAATACTGGAATTGATAGCCTTTTAGTTTCAAATTTGATTCATCATTCTGTTGACTTCCATTGGCACAGCCCCCTACAGCTGGAATGAGACAATCTGGGAGCTTCCAGTTGCAAGATCTTGGACTGATCCCTTAACATTCATCGAGACTCCATTTTCTCTTCAACAAAGTTGGAAACAGTAAAAATAACTAGATGGCACGTTGGTTGGAGTAATTAAACATTTTCAATGCCTGGTTCAGCTTTTGAGATCTTATACTTGATCCGTCAGTTTTAATTCTGTCTATCCTACACATCAGTTTTTCACTCTCTACAATGTGTGTACATAACACTTGGGTTGTTTAACTCTCAAGGTGGTTGTCTGGGTTGAATTAGGTGATGTGTGTTCAGGCAAGTCGATCTAATACTGTTGTTTTCATATAAGACTGTAGTAGTGATTCTTCCAGCTATTGCATCTCAGATTTTTGTGCATGAAAGTGGTCAGTAAATGCTTATCAAATTAAATCATATTAAATCAAACTGCCTTGTTTAAATTCTACGTTTTTCTCGACTAAAGAAATCCACAAGTATTGTTTCTGAATCAAAGCACTAAAGTTGTTAGCATTTGTATATTAAAAAAGGAAAGGAAAAAGAAACCTGAGTATTGACTTAAAGTTGCAGTGCCTTCTACAGATGACAGAAGGACACGTTTGAAGCAAATATACTCTATAGACTGCAGACCTACCATTTCCTAACACACAATCATCGCACTGCTAAGGTTCCCAAACAAATAATTTTCATTTCCCAAATCACTCTGCTTTCAGTAAAATTGCAATCATTTTAAGGAACACCCATATGAGAAAATTGTAAAATATATTTCTAAAGATGACCACTGAATGGTCCATGTGAATTCTAGGTACAGATTTCCAATCATTTCACCCTGTGAGATTGCACAGTAATCAGATGGCGAAGTGTGGCACATCTTCTTCTCAAAGCCACTAAAGAGGTGGTGGAAATGCAATGTCTGCTTCTGCCCCACATTAAGCAACATGGTGCTGGAAAAATGTCAGTTGGATTTTTCAGAATTTTATGAAAGAATAAAATTACTCAGTTGGCCAGATGGAATACCTGTTTCACAGGCTCTCAACTCGTGTCTAATCCTTACACTGCTGTTGCTGTTGTTCAGTCTCTCTGTCCTGTCTGACTCTTTGTGACCCCAGTGATTGTCGTCCCCCAGGCTTCTCTGTCTATGGAATTCCCCAGGCAAGACTACTGGAGTGGGTTGCCATTTCCTTCTCCAGTGTATCTTCCCAACCCAGAGACTGAATCTGCATTTCCCACCTTGCAGGCAGATTCTTTACACTGAGCCACCAGGGAAGCCCCAATCCTTGCATACATATATCCATTTAGAATTTACATAGAATTTTTGAATATATTACCTTAGGCCATTCTTATAATAACTTGATGAATTATTTCAATCCTTACTTGATAAATAAGCAAACTAAAAATCAGATAAGTTTGGTCATGAGACTAAGTGAGGAGCCTTGACTCTCCATAAGATTCACCTCTGATGTCTATGGGGAAATTAATGTCTTAGTGGGTAAAGAATCTGCCTGCAATGCAGAAGACACAGGAGACACAAATTTGATCCCTACATTGGGAAAATTCCCCAAAGAAGGAAATGGCAACCCACTCCAATATTCTTGCCTGCAAAATCCCATGGACAGAGGAGCCTGGTAGACTATAGTCTATGGGGTCTCAAAGAGTTGGGCATGAATGAATGACTAAGTGTGTGAGTCAGAAAACAAACAAACAAAAAAAGTGTATTTTTAGCACTCCTCTGTATACGCAAATCACCAAATCTGGAGGAAAGTTCCAAGAATCTGTATGATTTAAATATCTCCAGAGATCTAAAATGGAGCCAAGCTTAAGAGCCACCAGAATAGTGGAAAGAATATGGATTCTGAGCTTGGATCAGAATTCTGATACAGTCTACTTTCTCAAAAAAGCTGAGTCTAAGATGGAAGTTTAAGTGCGTGAGGATTTTATTGGGATATGTGATTCCAGGGATCAGGCAAAAAAAAAAAAAAAAATAGGAGAAGAGAGGAGGGAAGAAAGGAAGGAGAGCCAGTGCAAGGCTGCTCACGGATTTGGCCTCTGCTATGATGACAAGGTACACAATCCAAGAGGCCACATGGAATGAACTTTGGGACTGTCCATGTGAGGAGATCCATTTATGCACTGGTTCCATACCTCTTGGTTAAAGATTAGCCACAGCCTCACGTCCAGGCTGCACACGCCAGACAGTTTAAGAACACAGAGATCTGTAGGCTGAAGGGAAAATGTTCAGGACAAAATCTAATGGAGGTGTCATTAGTCTGTGCCACCTTGAAGCTGGTCTGCTTCTGTTCAGAACTGAGGCTGTGGCAGAAATAAAAGAGGATCCGAAGAGATGTCTAAGAAGTAGCCAACATAACCCCTCTTCCATTCCCTGCCCTCTGGGTGACCTTGGACTTCTTACCCAAGCCTTCCTCAACCTCAGCAATGCAGGGATAAACGTTGTAGAAGTCAGGGGTGGATTCATCTTCCAGTGTTTAACATAACACAATGTCCAGCACACAAACCAGGAGTGGAAAATGTGAAATCGCCTTGCCATGTTTCTTTTTTATTTTTTTTTCTAATTTTTTTTCTTTCTTTTTTAAAAAATTTATTATTATTATTATTATTTTTTACTTTACAATATTGTATTGGTTTTGCCATACATCAACATGAATCCACCACGGGTGTACACGTGTTCCCAATCCTGAACTCCCCTCCCACCTCCCTCCCTATACCATCCCTCTGGGTCATCCCAGTGCACCAGCCCCGAGCATCCTGCATCATGCATCAAACTTAGACTGGCGATTCATTTCTTATATGATATTATACATGTTTCAATGCCGTTCTCCCAAATCATCCCACCCTCTCCCTCTCCCACAGAGTCCAAAAGACTGTTCTATACATCTGTGTCTCTTTTGCTGTCTCGCATAAACACAAAGAGTTCTGAATCTCTTTGTGGAGGCTGGCCTCCTCTAGATCTCCATGGGGACCATCTATAGGAATCTCTCACCTCATCCACTGAAGAAAGGAAACAAAACTGGAGATTTTTCAGGAGATGAGGGAGAAGCCTATACTCCAAAGCCAACAACAACACAAAAAGTCACCACGTTTGTTCTTTGGACCAGAGGGAGAGGCTTGATCTTCAAATACAGATTTTTCAATCAGAAAAACAACATGGGATAAAAGCTGGTATATTTTTTAACATAAAGGGATGGATAAAGCCTCAAACACATGCACTCAAAGAAGAAAAAGTAAAAAAAAAAGAATAAAAACACACTGTGAGGGCCTCCAACACACAGATACACACATTAATTTTAGTTTCTATATGTTTAGATTTGCTGTTGTTGATCAACTGCTAAGTAATGTTCAACTCTTTGAGTCTCCATGGACTGCAGGCCACTAGGCTTCCCTGTCCACTCTCTTGGAGTTTGCTCAAACTCGCATCCATTGATTCAGTGATGCCATCCACCATCTCATTCTTTGTAGCTCCTAAGGAAAATCAACCCTGAATATTCACTGGAAGGACTGATGCTGAAGCTGAAGCTTCAATACTTTGGTCACCTGATGCAAAGAGCTGACTCATTGGAAAAGATCCTTATCCTGGAAAACATTGAGGATAGGAGGAGAAGGGTGCAATAGAGAATGAGATGTTTAGATTGGCATGACAATAAGATTCTAGATAGCACTATACAGGTGCACAGTATTTAACCAACCATGGATGTCCTCCAAAGATTCACTGAGAAAAGGAGTATATTCACAGGAAGAGTAGGGGGTGGTCTTAGGAACCACAACTTAGACATAACTTATTCATTCATGGACTCAGTTCATTGAGCCCATCTTTGTTGGACACTTGATAGAAGATGGGGACACAGAAGTAAGTAGGATCCTGTCTATTGACTTTCCAGATGGCTGTTCTTATACACATATGCATGATACTTGAGGATGCAGACAACAGAATTTTATTCTGTAGAGATCATGCAAGTCTTCCAGGGGTAGTGATGTTTGAGCTAAATTTCAATGTTCATATGCAATTCACCTGGTGTCCAAGAACAGAAAGAGCTCAGTCTATGGAGAAGTGAAAAAAAAAAGATCTAGAAGAAATGAAATTAAGCTTTTGGTGCACTCCAGCCCATCATACTGGCTCACATACATTAAATAGCACAGGTATTAGAAAAAGAGACATCTAACTTCAGTTTCTTGCTTGTTTATTTACTGATTATTTGCCATCTTTGCATCACACTAAAACTTGCAACTTGGAGAGCTTGAGTAACTTGCTCCAAATTGACCTCCCTGGATAGGTATAGAAGTGAAGAGCGAGCAGACATAAAGCCTTACTCAAGGCTTGCAAAGTGTAAGGTCTCGATATCCTTGTCACTCAGTGTGATGGAAGCACAAACGTTAGTCTTCATAGAATCCTTCCAAAGGGTTTTCTATAAATAAGCCCTTTTTCCTATGTATCCATTTCAGCCAACAAATGGGAAGCTCTGGATTTTCTGGTCATCAGGGAAGGACTTCCAAGAGTGAAGGTAAAAATGGTTTATCCACATTCTTCACGGCTAAAATACACCTTTGCTCCCTTTTCCATCTGCTCCCATTCTGCTTACTAACTAAGCTTCCCCAGGGAGCACTGATTTCAGGAAAAGCAAAGTTCTGCTCCATGTCAGCCCCGCAGAGTCCGCTCTATCTAATGTACTCTCAGCTTCACTGTACCACGTCATTCTTCTCTTCTGTGATGCTTAACTTTTCTTCACCACACTTAAACCTTTCTAGTATGATATTTAGTTTTTATTTGTGATTCGTACATACCTTCACCATTAGAATACAGCACTACAAAGCAAGGGCTTTTTTCCCCTTTGCTATTTTCTTTAAGGTAATAGGTTTTCAAAAAATAATCATGGATATGTTATTATTATACATAGTAATTATGGATGTGTGAATACATGATTAATTAGTAAACATGGGAATACCAGTAATTTGGAAGGGAAATCATAGTACCCGTTCCTCGTTTGTATTCTTTATTTTACTAAATTGCACAAAGTTCCTTTCATGTATTCCAGCCTCAAACATGAGTAGTCTCTGATACCTTCCTGCTCTGAAGCTCTCTCTACAAGTAAGAAAATGTTCAGTTATGTCATTATTCTACCTTGTAATTATCTATTCCTTTTTCCCCATCCTGGCTACTGGGATCATTGCTCACATGGCTCACCATTATAACACCTGGATTGCTCTCTCTTTTCTTTCTTTCTTTCTTTCTTTCTTTCTTTTTTTTTTTGTATGTCCATCTTCTTCGGTTTCCAGGCAGTAATCAGAAAAATCTTTCCAAAAAAATCATCTGACTGTGTAAATCTGTTCAAAATCTTGACCATGTTTTAGAGGAATTTTCAATTTCTCCAGCATTATTCTGTTCTTTAAATTTGTATCCTAGGGTCTAGCAATAATGAACTCCTTGCAGCAATTTCAAGCTTGCTTCTAGATGTTTACGCAAGTATTGCACTGCATCTGGCATTTCTACCACATTTCTGAGCCCCTCATGAGCCTATAAACTTCTTGAATTAGAAGACTGCATCTTGTTTGTCACTGTATTTCCACAATCTATTAGAATCCATAGCACATCTAGGTGTCAATACATATATAAACAAAATAATTTTTATATACCAATATCTTGTGTGTTGGTTAGAAAATATTAATCTTCTTGGGTTTGATCACCTGGGAGAAAGTAATTTCCAATTAAAATGTTGAGACTCACACCCAGTCTCTCTGTCCTGTCTGACTCTTCCTGGCTTCATGGGCTGTAGCCTGCAAGGCTCCTCTGTCCATGGGATTTTTCAGGCAGGAATACTGGAGTGGGTTGCCATTTCCTCCTCCAAGGACTCTTCCCAACCCAGGTATAGAACCTGTGTCTCCTGCATTGGCAGTCAGATTCTTTACCACTGAGCCACCCAATATTGAGGACGACACTAAAACTTTGCAGTATCTCTAAGGCACATGTACTCTTCCTCTAACATCAATATTTGCTACAGTTGGAAAACCAATCCTAAGAAAATCTATAGCTTAACAGGATGGCCTAAATGATGCTTTTCCTCTTTAACTAAAAAAAAAGAAAGAAAGAAAGAAAAAGAAAACAGTAAAAAGTATATCATTATTTTCTGTACTCTCCATCAGCCCATTTGTTTCTTACAGGCCATCCTGGTGATGGCTACAAAAAAGGGTGGCTATGGCTTCTTGAGAAAGTCACGTCTGTATATGCTTGTGTTCAGAAGCACACAGGAGTTTGAGTATATTTTTTCAAAAGAGTGCTGCAGCACACCACATTGAGAATCTGCAAACAAAGCGTTTGTGTTTATTTTAAAGGATGGAAAAAGAACAAATACTTCATTAATTGGTGGATTGGAAGATATATGAAAGAGATATATGAAGCAAAATAAAAACTTAAGCTCAGTGGTTAGAAGCAATTTAATAATAGCTATTATTATATTAAAGAGGAAGAGAATGAACAAGAACAAGAAAAGGATGGTTGTGGGCTAAAACTTATATCCAGGTGGCACTAATTGCAAAGAATCTACCTGCCAATGCAGGAGATGTGAGAGACTCAGGTTTGATCCCTGGGTCAGGAAGATCCCCTGGAGTAGGAAATAACAACCCATTCCATATTCTTGCCTGGAGAATCCCATGGGCAGAGGAGCCTGGCAGGCTACAGTCCATGGGGTCGCAAAGCGTCAGAAGCAACTGAAGTGACGTAGCACAGCACACACTGGATTAACTGAGTTTTGTAGCAGAAGGTTAGTCCAGAGATTACTGGGTTCCATGTTTTTTGTTTTATTTTGTTTTGGTTTTTGTACTTCAGGGCACAAAACTCAGTGCGGTGAAGTGAGTTATAAGGTCACATAGTATAGAACACAAGTGATCACCCAAATCAATTTTGATTTAGAAAGTGTTCTTATCTAATAACCTCACTGCACTGCACATGAGATTTCTTAGCTACTTCAAGGTAACCCGGTTAGAACAATCAAACCTTATGCTTGATAGTTTCTGAATAATTTTCTTTTCATATTATTTTTCCTCCTGGTGAATCTAAATACAGAAGATGTTCTGAATCATGGAAGAAATACAATTAAGTTTGCATGCTCAATTCTAGAAATGAAAAGAACTTAGATTTGGGACAATTCAGAACTTAGTGTCCATTCTGTCAAATACTGTCTATAAACCTGGGGCAAGTTTAAACTCATATTCTCAATTTCGTTTTTTGTAAAATAGTGATAACAATCCTCAACATAAAGGCAGTTGGTGAAGTCTAGGTCTAATTTTGCGCCGTAAGACCGTGGTATAGGGCTTGGCACAGTGCTATTGTTCTTTAGTTGCTGAGTCATGTCCAACTCTTTGCAACCCCGTGGACTGTAGTCAGTCTGCAGTGTCCATGGGATTCTGCAGGTAAGAATGCTGGAGTGGGTTGCCATTTCCTTTTCCAGGGCATCTTCTCAACCCAGGGACCGAACCTGAGTCTTCTTTGTTTCCTGCATTGCAGGCAGATTCCTTACCACTGAGCCACCTGGGAAGTCCTACAAACTCTCAAATAGCATGTATATCCATCAATACTTCTTAGCCAATGAAAGTAATGAAATTTATGATAAACACTCATGGCTGATTCATGTCAATGTGTAGCAAAACAAATACAGAATTGTAAAGCAAAACAAACTAAAAAAATAAAAATTAATAAAAAAAAGAAGTATTTCAAGATACAGCTTTGAGTGCTACTTTTACGTTATCAAGTGATAAGAAGTTGTTAATTTTAAAAGGATTTAAGTGTATGTTGCCAAGAAACAACACATTAAAAAAAATCCATAGGAAGCACTTGTAAGTGAACCTGGCAAGTGAGTTACTCTGTGCAGGGCACTGGTGAGAGGTCTCAGTAGGATGGCAGGATCAAAAAGAACACGGCTTCTCAAGGAGCTATGGTACTTTATCCATTGGAAAAGCTCATAGTGATGCATATATTTTATATATAAACACACACGTAAACACACATATGTAATTAGTTTCATGTTTAACTGAACTAATTACATGTAAAACTGATTACTACAAAGAAAGTTAGAATCTGAGTGATTTTGTATTTTCACATCATGTAAGATGACCAGGAGGTGCAGTGGTTAAAAAAAAAAAAAATCTGTCAGTGTAGGAGATGCAAGAGACTTGGGTTTGATCCCTGGGTTGGGAAGTTACCCTGGAGAAGGAAATGGCAACTCACTGCAGTGTTCTTGCCTGGAAAATTCCATGGACAGAGGAGCCTATGGGCTGCAGTCCATGGGGTTGGAAAGAGTTGGCAATGACTGAGCATACACACACAGACACACACCCGAGATGACCGTGAAACAACTGAACATGATTTATTTCTTTCTTCTCCAAAAGATGATACTATAAATGACCAGAAATCACGGAAAATCATGCTATCGTTCTGGCTTTATCTCTCAGTGAACTATGAACTCACATCTGCCACTTACACTCTCATTCTCAGTTTCCTCACTTGTGAAATGTGGATAATGATAACTCTTTCCATCCCCTTCAATTCCAGCCCTATCTTAAAGTTAAGTAAAATACTCCCAGGGCAGACATGAAACACTAGATAGGTGTCAGTTTATTTCTTTGTATAGGCAAGGCCCCATCCTCACAAGGCTAACAAGTTAGTGAGGAAAAGAAGAAAGAGGGGAGGGAAGGACCATGTGAGGACCTGAACCAGGAGAGGGAGCCTAGAAGTAGCATCAGAATTCAGCTCAGTTCAGTTCAGGTGTTCATATCTGACTCTTTGTAACCCCATGGACTGCAGCAGGCCAGCCAGGCTTCCCTATCTATCACCAACTCCCGGGGGCTTACTCAAACTCATGTCCACTGAGTTGGTGATGCCATCCAACCATCTCATCCTTTGCCGTCCTCTTCTCGCACCTTCAGTCTTTCCCAGCATCAGGGTCTTCCAATGAGTCAGTTCTTCACACCAGGTGGCCAAAGTATTGGAGCTTCAGCTTCAGCATCAGTCCTTCCAATGAAAATTCAGGATTGACTTCCTTTAGGATTGACTGGTTGGATCTCCTTGCAGCCCAAGGGACTCTCAAGAGTCTTCTCCAGCACCACAGTTCAAAAGCATCAATTCTTCAGCACTCAGTTTTCTTTATAAAGTTATTCTTTTCTACCTCACCAAAAACTCTGTCTCTAAGAATTAATTTGGTGTTGGGATACAGAGTTGGGATTCAGCCTCCAGGTAGAGGCAAGCAGTGTTTACATACCAAAGAAAGACAGAATGCTGTTCAGGGAAGGGAAATAAACTTGGCTCATTTGGATCATAGAATTCAAGGGGAGACTCTTCGAGAGGGATGAGAGTTAGATTGTACACGTCTTGCCAGCCACCTTATCTTAGATTTTGGGATCAGAAGGAGCCCTTTAAAGGATTTTATACAAAGTACTTTTTTATGATTGGTCTCATGAATCATATATGGATTCATTTGGCAACTCAAATGCTAAAATGTCCCTGAGTCAGGAACAATGAGCTTCTCAGAAATAAAGCTCCTACTCCTATTCCTTTATCTGTCTCCCTACCTGAAACCTGACACTTCTCTCTTTGTCTAGACTTTTCAGTTTTGTGAACAGCTCCCATCTCTCCATACCCTTGACACTGCTTCTGCCTTCAAGAGGACTCATCTGAGAGTTCTGTATCCAAGACTGAAGCTTCTACCACAGGTTAAGAACCTTTCTCTTCAGTAAGCGGCTTTAAGATCACATCCACCTTTTCCTTGACTCAGAGCTGTCATGCTATACCATGTTGCTGCTATATCAAACTCAGAATTGCAGAGTCTAGAGAGATATTAGAAACCTGTGTTTACAGGTTCTTCTCCTCTTCAGTGCCTCGAGGTGAAGGGATGGACTAGATCCTTCTTTTTACTTCAGTTTTGTTTAACACAGTGGCTGGCCCAAGAGCAATACCATAAATGTGGGCACAGATAACAGATAAGGAAGCTGAGGCCCAGTTGTATATGAGAACTGTGGCTTCCAGCCCCATGTGCTTTCACTTGAGAAAGTATTTGGGTCATCCTTAATGCTGGGGCATGACCATACTTCCTCCCAAATGAGACGCTGTAGGCCACAGGCAGGAAGTGCCATGAGTCTGATGTTCTAGTTCGTCTTTGCCCCATGGGACTCTGTCTCTCCTGGGGAAGTGGAATGACTTAATTCCATTACTGAGTTTAGAAGTTTAGAGCAAGAAGTAAGTTGCAGGCACCCCACACAGCCCTGCTCAGTGCCTGGTTGACTTCCATTGAGGAAACTTAGAAGCTGGAGTCCGGTCCTTCCTGGGTTAGCCTGCAGGTCTCCACCTCCCTCTCTCTCTCCCTTCCTCACAGGATTAGTACCAGTAGGGAGGATTCTATTCCCTTGTTCTTCCTGGCAGCAGCAGCTTCTGCCCTGTGGGGAAAAGGCAGATGTACTGGCCCAGAATCACTTGTGATTATTGGATAGCTCCTTGGAAGAAAAGCTATAACAAACCTAGACAGTGTGTTAAAAAGCAGGGATAGATATCACTTTGTCAACAAAGGTCTATTTAGTCAAAGCTATGGTTTTTCCAGTAGTCATGTAAGGATGTGGAGTTGGACCATAAAGAAGGCTGAGTGCCAAAGAATTGATGCTTTCAAACTGTGGTGCTGGAGAAGATTCTTGAGAGTCCCATGAACTGCAAGGAGATCAAGCCAGTCAGTCCTAAAGAAAATCAACCCTGAATATTTGTTGGAAGGACTATTGCTGAAGCTCCAATACTTTGGCTACCTGATGTGAAGAGGCAAATCATTGGAAAAGACCCTAGTGCTCGGAAAGAATGAAGGAAAAGGAAGGGAACTGGCAAAGGATAAGATGGTTAGCTAATGTTACCAACTCAATGGACATGAATCTGAGCAGTTTCTGGGAGGTTGTGAAGGAGAGGGAAGCCTGGTGTGCTGTAGTCCATAAGGACAGAAGTAGTTGGGCATGATTTAGTGACAGAACAACAGCTTGCCTTTTTATCATCTCCAATAGTTTGCAAACATATTGTCATTTCTTCAAATAGCTTTAAAGTACTATTTTCAATGTAGAACAGAGTTGTTTTGTATGGCTGAAAAGAGTATATCCCCTTTTCTTTTACTTCATTACTCAGGAGTGTGTTATTCTAAATAAATAACTTTTGTGGTAAGATAGCCATTCAAAAGAAATAATTAAGCCTAATTCCACAACCAAGAGATAGTTATTTTTTAACATATATCAATAGTATCTACTGTTTTGTTTTCTGCACCCAGAGATGTATTGGAAACATTTTGCATGCTATTAAATAATTTAAAATGTTATTTTTACTGGCTGAACAGTATCCCGCTATACAGGTAAAGATTCTGTATTCCATTACAGTTTTCTTTTTTGTCCTTCTTTTTAAAGATGACCTATGAACAAACCAGGATTGGCTCACTTGATAGATAAGGAAAAGGAGGCCTAGATTGGTGAGTTTCTTTGCCAGGGTGGCAGACTTATGGCAGTTCTCAGACTAGAACTCAGGGTTCTGGACTAATGGGTTCTGACTCTGGTAGGGCATATTCTCTTCATATCATAAAGGTTAATTGAATTTGTTGTGCACTTTTCTGAGCACCACATACACACACACACACACTCATTTTTTGGACATAAATCACAAAGGAAATAAGCCAACACCCAAAGATATGGTTAGCCTTTTCATGAGGGATCAATGAAGTCTGCTGTAAAAACAAACAGAGTATATTGTAGCTTTACTTAGCTATAGTTATGCTGTTAAAACAGTAAAGATGGCCACATAAATCCTTTTATAGTACTCTCATTGAAAAGTTCCCTTTTCAATGAAGAAGATTCATTGGATGGATTTAAGCCTGCCCTGACACACAGTCACAAGACACAGAGCCACAAGAAATGGACACTTGCTATGGAAACTCACTAAATGTTTGATAGCGTTTATGAGGGGTGATGACCATAAAAGCTGATTAATTTGGAAACTGATTGCAGCCATTTGAATGCTTAAAGTGTGCTGGACTGATCCACTTCCAGCATGGTTTGCTCACATGGTTATTGGCAGGAAGGTTCGGTTCCTTGTCATACGGGCTTCTCTGTAGAGCTGCTTATTGGATCTTCACAGCCTGGGAACTGGTTCCTGCGGAGTGAGTGATACAAGAGGACAAGGCAGATGCTGCACTAGCTCTTAGGACCTAGTCTTGAAAGTGACATTGCCATGGCTCCCGCAGTGTGCTGCTGGTCACACAGATGAACACAGTTACAAAGTGGAGGGAAACTATACCAAGGCATAAATATCACAGGGAGTTAGCAGGGGGCATCTGAAAGGGTTGCTAGCATAGAACCCCCAAATATTGATAGTCAGAAAGCATGCTTAGAAAGCTGTGTAAGCCTCAAGAAGGGTATTGTCTCTATTATTCCCTTTGGATGTGGTCAAAGAGGACAATGAAAAGAGAAAGCCTTTTCTAAGTTGGGATTTAAGAGCCAGAGGGCAATGTTGGGAGCTGCTCCCAGAGAGAGGAGCCAGGGGATGATCAAAGAATATTTCTTAGCTTAAGACAGTGGATATTCACTCACAATAAGAACCTAGGAAAATGCACAAATTTTACTGTCTAGTAATATGTACCGTTATCTTCCCCTTACACAGGAGGGTGTTCGTTTTGGTTATCCTGTCTGAGAAATGGAATATTTGCTGCTCTATCAATAAAAAAAAGGATGTCACAGTCACCAGTGACTGCAGCCCTTCAACATAAGCCAGTGAGCCCTGAGGGAAATTGGGAAGGAAAGAATGTCTGCCACCTCACTTCAGTTCAGTTCAGTCGCTCAGTCATGTCCAACTCTTTGCAATCCCATGAATCACAGCACGCCAGGCCTCCCTGTCCATCACAAACTCCAGGAGTTCACTCAAACTAACGTCCATTGAGTCAGTGATGCCATCCAACCATCTCATCCTCGGTCGTCCCCTTCTCCTCCTGCCCCCAGTCCCTCCCAGCATCAGAGTCCTTTCCAATAAGTCAACTCTTCGCATGAGGTGGCCAAAGTATTGGAGTTTCAGCTTTAGCATCGTTCCTTCCAATGAACACCCAGGACTGATCTCCTTTAGAATGGACTGACTGCCGGCCATACCTTCAGCCCCTCCCTGCTGCTGCTGCTGCTAAGTAGTTTCAGTCATGTTTGACTCTGCGCAACCCATAAAATGGCAGCCCACCAGGCTCCCCCGTCCCTGGGATTCTCCAGGCAAGAATGCTGGAGTAGGTTGCATTTCCTTCTCCAATGCATGAAAGTGAAAAGTGAAAGTGAAGTCGCACAGTTGTGTCCGACTCTTTGTGACCCCAAGGACTGCAGCCTACCAGGCTCCTCTGTCTATGGGATTTTCCAGGCAAGAGTACTGGAATGGGGTGCCATTGCCTTCTCCATCAGCCCCTGCCTACTTACTGTTAACCTTAATGAAACTCAGGATGTAGAAACACAGGATACTGGTCCCAGATAGCTGATGTGCATACCAAGAGAATGATTTCAATAAGCCAAGACTCTTGCATCTTCCCATAGATAGAAAAGAGTTAAACCCCTTAACTTGACATGCCTGGTTTTCCTTTCATTGTTGTTCAGTCACTAAGTTGTTTCTGACTCTTTGTGACCCCATAGACTGCAGT
>SJXQ01009917.1:0-40860 GCA_006408695.1 Aepyceros melampus
CTATATTCATTGATTAGCTCTAGTAATTTTCTGGTGGAGTCTTTCGGGTTTTCTATGTAGAGGATCATGTCATCTGTGACTAAGTATTTCATTCATTCATATTAAGTAAAACAGAAATTTTAAGGATCCACCTATTGGACCATTGCTCCTAAAACTTGCAGCCTCACTAGAGCAAGATGATTCATATTATGATGTTTAAAAGCAAACTATTACCACTCAAAACATACCAGTATAGATAAGTATGATTGCAGAAATTAGAAGATAGAATTTAGATTGTGCTTATGACAGGAGGAAAGATCATTTTGTAAAGGGGAATAATATAGACTAAGTATAGGGTTTAAATGAACAGAATGAGTATTAAATATAGTGAGTGGACTAATTTGTGAATAAAGACAAATGTTTATATAGTAAAATGTTTAGAGATATGGTTAAAACAAAAAGTATTTGAACTTGTTTTTATGGACTGTTTTTAAACATTTTTATTTTACACTCTTATTAATAAAAGTCCTGAGAATACCCATGGACAGAGGAACCTGGCATACTACAATCCATGGGGGTCACAAGAGTTGGACACGACTCCGTGACTAAACAACCACTACCATTAATTAAAATGAAATATCATTTATTCGATATTAGTAAATTTGCTCATTTTAATGAATGTGAAAGTGTGAAAGTGTTAGTCACTGCCTCATGTAAAACTCTTCTTTGAATTCATGGACTGTAATTCTCTAGGCGCCTCGGCCAATGGGATTCTCCAGGCAAGAATACTGGAGTGAGTAGTCATTCCCTTCTCCAGGGAATATTCCCAACCATGGAACTGAACTCAGATCTTCTACATTGCAGTTAGGTTCTTTACCGTCTGAGCAAGCAGGAAAGTCTATTTTAATGAACATACATTTAAAATGCTATGAAGATTATTTTTATGCCTTAGTGTGTAAACTTTCCCACCTCCCCAAATATCCCCATCTATTTTAAGAGTTCATTGCCCTATGCAATGCTGCAGGTGGGACAGAAACTGATAGTATAAATACAACAGTGACAAGATCAAAACAGAATTCAAGTAGATCAACCATATATGGATGTAGACACACATAAAAAGAGTGATACTGAGACAATAAGACTGGTAAAAAGACTATCTCTATGGTCCATACATGAAATAATGAGAAAGAGATCTAGAGTGGAGACAGTGTATGAAACCATTTCTGGTCCAGACAGCACACAGTGGTTCCCATTAACTAACTAAATAGTATTAAAAAACAAAACAAAACAAAACAAAACTGATCTTCCAACATCCAGGAGTCTAAAGCTCTTGAGGAAATGTGAAAAAGTCATTTATTTCTCCTTTGCCTTTGAGAATGTGTCTGGAATAAAATAAAACATTAGAGTTCATAATAATAATTTTAATGATCCAGGACAAGTTAAATTATGTTTCATATGAAATGTAGAGACATACATTGATCATGATTTCAAATTAATTTGAAAAATAAAATTTTGAATGTATAATATCTTCTGAAATTTGTCCTAGAGAAATTTCTCACAACAAGAAAATACCTTTTCCAGTCTGTGTTACCATACACATTGTATTTATATTAAAATGTGAACTGTTGAGATGTGAAGAGATTTGGGCACTGAAATAGTGTCTAGCGTTCAAAATTTTTTTATGATACATTTTATTCATCATTGAAACTGAAAACTATGAATAGTAGAACCCATCTGAGTTAAATTTCCATAAAACTCATGAAATATTCATCTGTATTTTCTTACATTTTAAAACAAATCAACTCCATAATGTAATATGTTCAGTATATTTATTTGTCTGACATAAAATTATGTACATGGATATGCCTGTTAATAACCCTTAATATTAAAGCTATATAGCATATAATATATTCCATTTTATAGCAATAAATTCCATATTTATAGTAGATAGAATTCTATATGATTTTGCCCATTGGTTTCAGAAAATATGGGGAAGTTTCCAGAAGACAAAATTCTATTCAAAACTGACATTTTGTTCAGTTTCTCTAAGCTTAGCTCACTGTATATTTTATCTATAGAGTTGAGTTCATTAGGACTTGTTAGAAATAACATTCCAATTTAACTATATAGTAGTTATTTATATGAGCAAAAAAGAAACACAAGAAATCCATGGTTTGAAGTTTGACATTTAATAAAATTTTACCATGTGTAAATCACATTTCTTTCAATGTAATATTTAAATATTTTAACACACTATTAATAATTGAAGTGACAATATTTGAGTATTTTCCTCAAAACATTCTCCATCAGTATTTTCTAAGTTATATATTTACTTATTCAATGTATAAAATTACAAATTATAAGTTACAGATTATAATACAAATTATAAACTACATTGGTAAATAGATGGGGAAACAGTGGAAACAGTGGCTCACTTTATTATTTTGGGCTCCAAAATCACTGCAGATGGTGATTGCAGCCATGAAATTTAAAAACTCTTACCCCTTGGAAGGAAAGTTATGACCAACCTAGACAGCATATTAAAAAGCAGAGACATTACTTTGTCAACAAGTCTGTCTAGTCAAAGGCTATGGTTTTTCCAGTAGTCATGTATAGATGTGAGAGTTAGACTGTAAAGAAAGTTGAGCAGTGAAGAATTGATACTTTTGAACTGTGGTGTTGGAGAAGATGCTTGAGAGTCCCTTGGACTGCAAGGAGATCCATCCAGTCCATCCTAAAGGAGATCAGCCTGGATGTTGATTGGAAGGACTGATGTTGAAGCTGAAACTCCAATACTTTGGCCACCTGATGTGAAGAGCTGACTAACTGGAAAAGACCCTGATGTTGGGAAAGACTGAAGGTAGGAAGAGAAGGGGACGACAGAGGATGAGATGGTTGGATGGCATCGCTGACTCAATGGACATGGGTTTGGGTAAACTCCAGGAGTTGGTGATGGACAGGGAGGCCTGGCATGCTGCGGTCCATGGGGTGACAAAGAGCCAGACATGACTGAACGGCTGAACTGAACTGAATTATATAAGTAAATTGCACTCCTAATTTAACTGAATGTTCTTACCTTTAAAATTCCCCATTTAAGCAGCAGGAGCATTTAATCCCATACTCAATATTAATGCTATTTTGAAATAACTGAGCTATTCCTCCACCTGAGACAGTTGTTAAGGATTTAAACTAATAGTAATGAGTGATAGCAGTTTTACGGTAGAAGTTATTTTAGCAAGAGTATTAAGTGATATAAATAATTTAAATATTTGATACTGAAAACAACCTAAGGAGTATTTACTACCAATATTATTTATTTATTGATGGAGAAAGTGAGGCTAAGTATTCACAGAGGGCAAAGTATATCTTGGTACCAAAGAAACTTCTCCCAGATTGAGTAGCAAGATAATGGAGATGACTAAGATTCAAATCAGGTTCTTTCATTTTTTTTTCCATGTTTTTATTTATCTATTCAGATTTTAGGATAATTTATTCTACTCTATCATCTAGTGTATTTTTTTTACTTGTCCCTATTATTCTATTTATCTTTTTTTTTTAATTTCAATGATTGCATTTTCAGTTATTATTAGTTAGGATGACAGGATAAACTCCAATACAAAAATTAACTTACTAGATGATTCTCTTTGTTAGAAACTTGTCAATTAGTTGGATAATATTTTTACCTGAACACTCTGCTCCAAGCACTATATGTTTAAATACAAATTTTTGAGTCTCAGCCAACACCTAATAATTGTTCTGATGATTGAAGTGATAGAAAATTATTAATATTCAAAATATGCTTAACTGCAAACATTTTGATGTATTTTGTACATCATCACAACTATAACAAAGGTTCTGGGTTGGGGCAATAGGACATTTACTTCACTTTGTCAGCTTATATTTAATGAATGTGTATTTCACTCTGATTTCAGTAAAGAGAAAATAATAATCTTACCATACAGTTACTTATTTTAGTCCTTATAATGGAAATGACAATTTAATATTTTATAGGTATAAATTTACTTTTTTAGGATATAGAAGTTTATTTTTAAAAAGGACATTTATTTTTTAATTTAAATTGGAAATATTTGATCAGTTAAAATTCATACTAGTTTATTCTCTTTATGAACCTATAAAGTATTATGTCATTTGGTTTACCAAAAACTTAGTTTCTGCTTAAAACAGTTATTATTTAATTCTGAAAACAAGAAAAGTATCAATTTGAAAATGGTGAACACTGGTGAAAGTCACTCAGTCGTGTCCAACCTTTCACAACCCCATGGACTGTAGTCCATGGAATTCTCCATGCCAGAATACTGAAGTGGGTAGCCTTTCCCTTCTCCAGGGGATCTTCCTAACCTAGGGATCAAACCCAGGTGTCCCACATTGTGGGCAGATTCTCTACCACCTGATCCACAAGGGATTCTTTACCAGCTGAGCCCAAGAATACTGGACTGGGTAGTCTATCCCTTCCCCAGCAGATCTTCCCTGCCCAGGAATCAAACCAGGGTGTCCTGCATTGCCCAATAGCTTATTATAAATGAAGTGTTAGTCACTCAGTCCTGTCTGACTCTTTGTGACCCCATAGTCTATAGCCCACCAAGCTCCTCTGTCCATGCAATTCTCCAGGCAAGGATACTGGAGTGGGTTGCCATTTCCTTCTCCAATTATAAATGAAATCTGTTGTAAAATAAAAAATTTCTAATAACTGCTATCCTTACTATTCAGGCTTCCCTGGTGACTCAGACAGACACAGGGATTTGATCCCTGTGTTGAAAAGATCCCTTGAAGAAGTGAATGGCTACCCACACCAGTATCTTTGCCTGGAGAATTCCATGGACAGAGCAGCCTAACAGGCTACAGTCCATGAGGTCGCCAAAAATCAGACACCATTGAGTGACTAACATACACACACACATTCTTATTATATAAGTTCAGTTTAGTTCAGTCACTCAGTCATGTCCGACTCTTTGCGACCCCATGGACCATAGCATACCAGGCCTCCTTGTTCATCACCAACTCCCGGAGTTTACTCAAACTCATATCTACTGAGTCAGTGAAGCCATCCAACCATCTGAACCTCTGTCATCCCCTTCTCCTCCTGCCCTCAATCTTTCACAGCACCAGGGTGTTTCAAAAGAGCCAGCTCTTTGCATCAGGTGGCCAAAGTATTGAAGTTTCAGCTTCAACATCAGTCCTTCCAATGAACACCCATGACTGATCTCCTTTAGGGTAGACTGGTTGGATCTTGTAGTCCAAGGGTCTCTCAAGAGTCTTCTCCAACACCATAGTTCAAAAGCATCAATTATTCAGCACTCAGCTTCTTTTATAGTCCAACTCTCACATCCATATATGACTACTGGAAAAACCATATCCTTGACTAGATGGACCTTTGTTGAGAAAGTGATACCTCTGGTTTTTAATATGCTGTCTAGTTTGGTCATAACTTTCCTTCCAAGTAGTAAGCATCTATTAATTTCATGGTTGTAGTCATGTATAGACTCCATTATTATTTATGCTTCTAAAATCTTACATAAGTTCTAATCTCAGCAAAAGCCATTATTTCAATTGCAGTTTGCACCAAATAAATTCAATTTTATATAGTGGAAGTCATTTTCAGTCTTATGAAAAAGCATGAATTTCTCGATTTTGGCTCCACAGACATTTTTGTTACCATTATTTACATTATTTTAGAGTGCTGATTTGTAGTGGCAAAATATGGTGATCCAATGTTAGCAAACTGATTTTAAATGGAAATGTGAAAAGCATGCTCTAGATAAAATTAAGATATTTTATATGTACACAATATTATATCCAAAATTGCTGTACATCATCAATAAGCACAATCAATACCAGAACAAATGAACTTTCTCCCAGTTTCTATTAACTAGTATATTTTAGAAAACTTTTGAAAGCACATGTTTCCTAGGATAACAACAATAAAAATTACTCATATACTACATAGCTTAGGAACAGGTTAGCAAAGGCACAGAAGTCTGAGTTGGTAGAACAAAACTCTAGAAACTGACACAAATGTAGGCTTATCTAGAAGGAACCAGATCATCACCTTAAGGAAACTGTAGTTTCTTATTGAAAGAACATGTTAGATAGAAGTCACTTAACTTTAACTTACATATATATACAAACAATCAATTTTGTTGTGACACAGGTATCCACTCACAGACAAACATATGTGGTGATGCTTTAGTCCCTAAGTCATGTCTGACTCGACACTATGAACTTTAGCCTGCCAGGTTCATCTGTCCATGAGATTTCCCAGGCAAGAACACTGGAGTGGGTTGCCATTTCCCAACCCAGGTCTCCTGCATTGCAGGCTTATTTCTGCATTGCAGGCAGATTTTTAACTGATTAAGTTGTGAAGGAAGTCCTGCAAATATGTATAGCATATACAAAAATATTTACATTTTTAGTAACCAAAAACTTGGGTGAATTCAGTTTATTGGAAAATTCTGTGGTCATATAATAGGAATTTAAAGCCTATACACAGAATTTAAAACCACAGTTTTTCCTCACCTTCATCTCTGAGGTACATTTTAACCTACCTAATTATCATATTTTCTCCAAATCAAGTAATGGCTGTTATATTTGTGAAAGACTATAATTAAATCACTTTATTAAAATGAAGTCCTTGGGAGCATCTGCTCATGGGAATAATATGTGTTATTTTAAAGAGTTCTGGTGGATTCCTATATTGCTGACATGGATCAACTCTCCCACTTCAAAAAAGGCAATTGCTTCATTTAACAACCTCAAAACTCAAGAGACAAGCATTAAAGAAGCAAACAAACAAAACATATTCTATATATCACTAGCCTTAGGATCAGAAATTCAGGAGGAGCTTGAATTGAGGATTCTTCTCTTTCACATGACACCAGTAGAGGTCACTCTTTAGAGTCATCTGGCAGATGGGCTGGTTTGGATGATGAGGTTTGCACCATGGCTGAAGGCTGGCAGTTGGCAGTCCCTGGGCAATTAGAATTCATACATGTCAAGACACCCAGGTCCAAGTAGCAAGAACCCATGTGGCTCAGCCTTTGACTTCTTGAAATGCTTATTTCATACTTTCTTTTGGATAAATGAGTCCCAGGTAACTCAGTGGTAAAGAATCTGCCTGCAAGTATGGGAGACACACGAGACCCGGGTTCAATCCCTGGCTGGGAAGATCTCCTAGAGGAGAAAATGGCAAGCCACTCCAGTATTCTTGCCTGGGAAAGAATGGACCAAGGAGCCTGGCAAGCTACAGTCTATAGGGTAGCAAAGAGGTGGACACTACTGAGTAACTGAATGTGATCTTCCCAGATACAAGAGGAGAAACATTTTATTCTACCTCTCAGAGAAGTAATGGCATTTACAACATCTGTGATCTGCCATGCTTTTGAAACTGAGAAGTTTGAAACACAATTTTCTTTTTTCATTTTAATGTTTTGTCTTCATATTAGCTAGAGCCAAACAGTCTGTTTCAGTTTCTGCCCAATTAAATCCTTGTGATTATTACACTATGTATAAAATATAAAAATAGTTGCTGGGCTTAGAATCAATTATAACAAAGTAGCTTTTTTTTTTTTTTTTAAATCAGCCCTTTGAATTTGATAGGGTAAGGATCACAATAAACTGTGGAAAATTCTGAAAGAGATGGGAATACCAGACCACCTGACCTGCCTCTTGAGAAATCTGTATGCAAGTCAGGAAGCAACAGTTAGAACTGGACATGGAACAACAGACAGGTTCCAAATAGGAAAAGGAGTACGTCAAGGCTATATATTGTCACCCTGCTTATTTAACTTCTATGCAGAGTACATCATGAGAAACGCTGGGCTGGAAGAAACACAAGCTGGAATCAAGATTGCCGGGAGAAATATCCATAACCTCAAATATGCAGATGACACCACCCTTATGGCAGAAAGTGAAGAGGAACTAAAAAGCCTCTTGATGAAAGTAAAAGAGGAGAGTGAAAAAGTTGGCTTAAAGCTCAACATTCAGAAAACGAAGATCATGGCATCTGGTCCCATCACTTCATGGGAAATAGATGGGGAAACAGTAGAAACAGTGTCAGACTTTAATTTTTTTTGGGGGGGGGCTCCAAAATCACTGCAGATGGTGACTGCAGCCATGAAATTAAAAGACACTTACTCCTTGGAAGAAAAGTTATGAGCAACCTAGATAGTATATTCAAAAGCAGATACATTACTTTGCCTACTAAGGTCTGTCTAGTCAAGGCTATGGTTTTTCCAGTAGTCATGTATGGATGTGAGAGTTGGACTGTGAAGAAGGCTGAGAGCAGAATTGATGCTTTTGAACTGTGGTGTTGGAGAAGACTCTTGAGAGTCCCTTGGACTGCAGGGAGATCCAACCAGTCCATTCTGAAGGAGATCAACCCTGGGATTTCTTTGGAAGGAATGATGCTAAAGCTGAAACTCCAGTACTTTGGCCACCTCATGCAAAGGGCTGACTCATTGGAAAATAGTCTGATGCTGGGAGGAATTGGGCACAGGAGGAGAAGGGGACAACAGAGGATGAGATGGCTGGCTGGCATCACTGACTCGATGGACGTGAGTCTGAGTGAACTCCCGGAGTTGGTGATGGACAGGGAGGCCTGGCGTGCTGTGATTCATGGGGTCGCAAAGAGTCGGACACGAGTGAGTGACTGAACTGAACTGAACTGAAGGATATAAGCAAGGTGATAAAACAAGTCACTAAATAACAAGTAAAATATATTCCCCTCTGTAAATAAGACATTATTCTAATTTACATTATAAGCTTTTTTTGCTTTGACTCTTTTTATATTAAAAACATTAAATCTTAACTGAATCCATACATGCAGATTCTACTATAATAAGTTTTATCTTAAATAAAGGTTTATTTAAAAAAATAAAATGTATCTCAGTATTGAATTGTAATGAATTTACTATATTTTAATTTATATTCCTTAATATTTCAAGGTACCTGGGATTTCTAAATACTTATTTTATCCTTCAGGAAAAAATTTCATTTTGGACTCTTACTTCCATACAGAGATGAATATTGGTGTAAGTAAGTGCTAGTTGCTCAGTCGTGTCTGACCTTTTGCAACACCATAGACTATGAGGGTCTCCAAGAGGAGCCAGTCTCTAATGTCCAGGGGATTTTCCAGGCAAGAGTACTGGAGTAGGTTGCTATTTCCTTCTCCAGGGAATCTTCCCAACTGAGGGATTGCACCTGGGTCTTCTGTATTGCAGGAAGATTCTTTACTGTCTGAGCCACCAGGGAAGCATGAATGTAGGTGTAGGGAAGTCATCAGAGAAATATATAAATAAGGCCAATTTGATGTTTCATAACATGATTTGCTATCTCATAACTGGTAAATTTGAGACCTCCAAGGCAGCCCTTCAATCTGGATTTCAACAGTACATGAACTGAGAACTTCCAGATAATAACATAGGTTTAGAAAGGGCAGAGGAAACAGAGATCAAATTTCCAACATCCATTGGATCATAGAGAAATCAAGGGAATTCCAGAAAAACATCTACTTCTGCTTCATTGACTACACTAATGCCTTGGACTGTCAAAAATTCTTAAGGAGATGGTCATACCAGACCACCTTACCTGCCTCCTGAGAATTATGTATGCAGGTCAAGAAGCAACGGTTAGAACCAGACATAAAACAATAGACTGGTTCAAAATTGCAAAAAGAGTACATCAAGGTTATATATTGTCACCCTGCTTATTTAACTTATATGCAGAGTATATCATGTAAAATGCCAGGCTGGATGAAACAAAAACTGAAATCAAACTGCAGGGAGAATTATCAATAGCCTCAGATATATAGAGGATGACACCCTAATGGCAGAAAGCAAAGAGGAACAAATGAGCCTGTTGATGAAAGTGAAAGATGAGCGTTTTTAAAAGCTGGCTTAAAATTCAATATTCAAAAAGCTAAGATCAAAGCATCCAGTCCTATCACTTCCTGATACATAGATGGGGAAAACATAGAAACACTGGCAGATTTTGTTTTCTTGGTCTCCAAAATCACTATGGATGGTTACTGTAGCCATGAAATTAGCAGACTCTTGTTTCTTGGAAGAAAAGTTATGACCAACCTAGAAAGCATATTAAAAGCAGAGACATCAATTTGCAAGAAAGTTATGTGTAGTCAAAGCTATGTTTTTTTCCAGTAGTCATATACAGATGTGAAAGTTGGACCATAAACAAGGCTGACTGCTGATAAATTGATTCTTTTGAATTGCAGTCCTGGAGAAGACTCTTGAGGGTCCCTTGGACTGCAAGGAGATCCAATCAGTGAATCTTAAAATAAGTCGACCCTGAATATTCATTGAAAGTACTGATGCTGAGGCTGAAACTCCAATACTTTGGCTACCTGATGTAAAGAACCAATTCAATGGAAAAGACCCTGATTCTGGGAAAGATTGAGGGGGTGGCGGGGGAAAGAAGGGAGTGACAGAGAATGAGATGGTTGAATGGCATCAATGATTCAGTAGACATGAGTTTGAGCAAACTCTGGGAGATGGTGAAACACGAGGAAGCCTGGAGTGCTGCAGTCTTTGGGTTGCAAAAAGTCAACTACTACTTAGCGACTGGAAAAAATCAACAGCAAGTGGTGCTAATGGTAAAGAACCTACCTGCCAATTCCAGTGTAGGAGACGTAGGAGATGCAGGTTTGATCCTGGGCTCACAAAGATCTCCTGGAGGAGGAAATGGAAACACACTCCAGTATTCTTGCCTGGAAAACCCCATGTATTCTGGCAGGGTACATTCCATGATGTTGCAAAGAGTCAAATAAGATTGAACATATACACACACTTCCATTGTAGGGAGCCTGAGTTCTTCCCTGGGTGGGAAACTAAAATCCCCCATACCATGTGGTGTGGCCAAAAGAAAAAAAAGGCAAAATAATGCCATGTTTGAGTTACTGATGCAAAAACGTGTTGAGTCAAGAAAGCCGAAAAATAAAAATAGAAAATATAGTTTCACAATAAAAGTAATCAACATATTTTTAAGGTTGAATATTCTATAGTCAACAATTGTTGGCTTTCCATGGCCTGCTTATATGATGTTACTAATAGTTTTATTTCTAATGTAAATGTGTCACTAATTAAATATGCATCAGATCACCTAATGGTCCAGGCTTCAAATACAAGAAAACATACATCAGAAAAGTTCAGTTTTTATCTCTGTCATTATGTACAGTTTCCAACTAGAATTTCCTATAATTCCCATCCTAAATGCAGATAAAAAACTGTCATGTTTCAACTGTTAAGATATAATGACACTAATTTGCAAAACAATAGCTGAATCACAGGAGATAGGCTAAATTTTAAAAAGGATGCTTTAAAATCATGATTAAGACTTTATATACTGAAATGTATTCAGTGCAGTATTTCAAAGTAATTCCATGTGGCATACATTAAAATTCTAAATTTAAAATATGCAAATTTTTAAAATTCTTTTTTCAAAGAAAAAATAAACTACTTTTACATCTGAAGAAACTGTGTTAGATAACTGTAGTCCATTTCCATTAATATATAAACCTTTTTTTTTCATTTTTTTCTTTTATATTGGCATATAGCAGATTAATAATGTTGTGATAGTTTCAGGTACACCTCAAAGGGACACAGCCATACATATATATGTATCTAATATCCCTCAATATCTATTTCTGCTTTATTGACAATGCCAAAGCCTTTGAATGTGTGGATCATAATAAACTGTGGAAAATCTTGAAAAGATGAGAATACCAGACCACTTGACCTGCCTCTTGAGAAGTCTATATGCAGGTCAGGAAGCAACAGTTAGAACTGGACATGGAACAACAGACTGGTTACACCTAGGTAAAGGAGTACGTCAAGGCCGTATATTGTGACCCTGCTTATTTAACTTATATGCAGAGTACATTATAAGAAAAGCTGGGCTGGAGGAAGCACAAGCTGGAATCAAGATTTCTGAAATATCAATAGCCTCAGATATGTAGATGACACCACCCTTATGGCAAAAAGTAAAGAAGAACTAAAGAGACTCTTGATGAAAGTAAAAGAAGATAGTGAAAAAGTTGGCTTAAAGCTCAACATTCAGAAAACTAAGATCATGGCATCTGGTCCCATCAGTTCATGGCAAATAGATGAAGAAACAGTGGAAACAGTGACAGAGTTTATTTTTCTGTGCCCAAAATCACTGCAGATGGTGACTGCAGCCATGGAATAAAAAGAAACTTACTATTTGGAAGAAAAGTTATGACCAACCTAGACAGCGTATTAAAAAGCAGAGACATTACTTTGTCAACAAAGGTCCATCTAGTCAAGGCTGTGGTTTTTCCAGTAGTCATGTATGGATGTGAAAGTTGGGCTATAAAGAAAGCTGAGTACTGAAGAATTGAGTCTTTTGGACTGTAATGTTGGCGAAGACTCTTGAGAGTCCCTTGGACTGCAAAGAGATCCAATTAGTCAATCCTAAAGGAAATCAGTCCTGAATATTCATTGGAAGGATTGATGCTTCAGCTGAAACTCTAGTACTTTGGCCACCTGATGCGAAAAGCTAACTCATTTGAAAAGACTCTGATTTTAGGAAAGATTGAAGGCGGGAGGAGAAGGGGATGCCGGAGGATGTGATGGTCAGATGGCATCACCGACTCAATGGACATGAGTTTGAGTTAACTCCAGGAGTTGGTTATGGACAGGGAGGCCTGGCGTCCTACAGTCCATGGGGTCGCTA
The DNA here is from genome assembly GCA_006408695.1 of Aepyceros melampus. Lineage (NCBI taxonomy): Eukaryota > Metazoa > Chordata > Mammalia > Artiodactyla > Bovidae > Aepyceros > Aepyceros melampus. Next base: position 12,703 of record SJXQ01009917.1, read on the forward strand.
AGAATGGGACATGACTGAGCGACTGAACTGGAATGATTTGAACCAAACATCCCCTAAACTCCCCTCCCATCTAGGCTGCCACACCATGTTCAGCAGAATTCCCTGCCCTGAACAGTAGGGACATAAACTTATCTTAGTTAGCATTTTAATATAACTCATCAAAGTTGTTGTTGTTGTTTGTTTATTTGTTTGGCATGATATTAATCCATATAAAGTTATCTAAATAACAATGACTTTATTTATTAAAAAAAAAAAAGTCACGAAAGAAGGAAAAGAAGTTAAGATGAATATTTGATCAAATGAAAAACAAACTACCAGAAAAATCTATTTAAATGAACATCAAACTTACCAGGAAAAATCTATTTAAGAGGAATAGATTTGTTCTTAAATAATTATAAATCTGAGTTAACTTATCAGTTACTTATCACTGATCTCAAATCACGAATAAATAAGCAGTGAAAATTGTGTCAGAATTCGGCTGGGATATATGAAAAAATGTAAAGGAATCTGGATTAGTAAAAATTAAAATTACCAGATTTACTAATAGCATGTAAATAGTATTTAAATTAAATTAATCATTTTGGAAAGAGAAAGAACTTCATTTATATAAAACATTTCATGCATATGTTTAAGAAAAGAAGGATATTTCTAGAGTTGGATATACTTCTTTAAAACTTGAAATCTATCGAAGGTATACCTAGGGGATGTTTAAAAACTAGTTTTGTAATCATAAAAATAAGAAAGCTCACTTTGACTCAATGATTATTTACATATTCTCTTGCTATTAGAGCATAGTTTATTTCTATTTCTGCTCTTAGTAATTCAAAGATAATAATGTTTCTGACTGTTTAACTCCCAACAGTTCAGTTCAGTTCAGTCGCGCAGTCGTGTCCAACTCTTTGCGACCCCATGAATCGCAGCACGCCAGGTCTCCCCGTCCATCACCAACTCCCGGAGTTCACTCAGACTCACGTCCATTGAGTCCGTGATGCCATCCAGCCATCTCATCCTCGGTCGTCCCCTTCTCCTCCTGCCCCCAATCCCTCCCAGCATCAGGGTCTTTTCCAGACTCCCAACAGTAGATAAGCTTAAATACTCATCACTATAAACATCTTTCTTTCAAGAACAATTCTAGATTCTTGATGACTGAAAATGAAATTAAATATGAAACTGGAGCTATTCCTTGCTTTGGCATAGGAACTGCTTTAACACATATTCTTCATTCTTTGAAACTGCATTCAATAAATTATGAGCTTTTCTTTTGATTATATTGTAATAATATAAATGTTATATGATTCACCAACCTCAATTTCAATAATATTAAAAGCACACAATGATAATTCTATTAGAGACATAGAAAAAATTGTTTTGTTTTTTAAGTCCATGTAGTATTAGAAACTAATTTAATTATTTCCACATATTTTGCACACAGCCAATGGTGAATTTGGAAAAATCAAAGGCTCTGAGATTTCTATACAAGTTTCTTACACTAGATTTTAAAATCTTTCAAGTATTTACACCAGGAAAATCAAACAAACTAATTGAATCAATATTTAAAATAGTAACACAAAAGACAAATGTATCTGTGATTAAAAGCAACTTATTTTTAACAAAGTGAAAAAATAATTAACCTAATTAAATTTTTTGAAACCACAAAATATCCTTTTTGGTTTGTCCAATCATTTCTTAAATGGCTATGGTCAAAAGTAGGTAAAAACTCTCATATAATTGCATACCAGCTGTGACTATTGATTTTATATGTCAATTTGACTGGGTCATGGAGTGTTCAGATATATGGTCAAATATTGTTCTGGGTGTGTCTGTAAAGGTGTTTTAGGGTGAGTAAATTTTACATCAATTTACTGAGTTAAGCAGAAGTTACTGAGTTAACCTCTCTAATGTAGGCAGGCTTCATCCAACCTGTTGAAGCCCTGTATAGAACAAAAGGATAATCCCTGAAATAAAGCATAATTTCTCCTTATTGACTGTTTCCATCTTTGGAAATCTCTTGTTTTCCTGGCTTTAGATTCACACTGAAATGTCAGATTTTCCTGGATGGCCTTTGAGCTGAAAGCACATCTTGAAATGTGGATACAGTTCTCATGTGGACTCAGATTGGAACTATACCATCAACAGTTGTGGGTCTCCAGTGTGGCCACTGCAAATCTTGAGGCTTATCAGCCTATAAAATTATGTGAACCAATTCTTTATAATATCTCCATCTCTCTCTGTCTTTCAGTGTCTCTCTCAGAAAGAGACAGAGATAGAGAGATACGTATTTCCATCGGTTATGTTTCTTGAATAACTCAAATATACAAACTTTATATATTACCTTGATATTTTTTGTATATCTGTTACTTTTCACTTTTATGTTAAATGAATAGTGACAATGGATTTATAATCTATGTCTACTGCATTGCCAAATAAAGCAGGAACTGTCTGATATGCATCTTTATGTCTCTAATTACTCAGCATAAAATCCAATTATTAAGTATATAAAGTCCTAAATAGTTCTGACATGTATGACTGTAATTCTTTCAAATATGGTTTCAAGATGATAACATCTAGACTAGCAAAAACAATCTTGAGAAAAGAGAACAAAACCAGAGGTATCACATTCCCTAATTTCAGGCTGTACCACAAAGCTACAGTAGCCAAAGCAGTATGATACTGGCCCAAAAAGAGGCACATAGATCACTGGAGCAGAATAGAAATCTCAGAAATAAACTCATGTCAAATTTATATACTCTATGACAAAGGAGCCAAGGATAAATAATAGAGGAAAGAGTTTCTTTCATAAGTGTTGCTGGGAAAATTGGGCAACTATGTAAAAAAAAAATGAAATTGGAGCATTTTCTCACATCATATGGCCACCCACTCCAGTACTCTTGGCCTGGAGAATCCCAGGGATGGCGGAGCCTGGTGGGCTGCTGTCTATGGGGTCGCACAGAGTCGGACACGACTGAAGCAACTTAGCAGCAGCAGAAGCTCACATCATATACAAAAATAAATGCAAATGGATTAAATAGGAAAACATAAAACTAGAAATCATAAAATTCCTGTAAGAAAACATAGGGAATATACTCCCTGGCATAAGTTGTAGTAATATTTTTTGGTTCTGTCTCCTAACGTAAAAGAAACAAAACCAACAATAAACAAATGAGACCTAACTAAACATAGATTTTTCACAAAAATAAAAAAAAATAGACATAAAAAAAAACAAGGAAGACAACCTACTATATGGGAAAAATATTTGTAAATTATTCAATTGATACAGGGTTAATATCTAAAATATATTAACAGCTCATACAACTCACTATCCAAAGAAAAAACTCAATGAAAAAAATGGTCAAGGGACCCAAATAGATATTTTTCCAAGAGAAATATATTGATGACCAACAGGCACATAAAAATATTCTCAAATCACTAATCATCAGAGAAATGCAAATCAAACTCACAATGTGATGTAATCTTACATATGTCAGGATGGCTTTGATCAAATAAAACACAAATATCAAATTTTGACAAGAATGTGGAGAGAAGGAACCCTGTACACTGTTGCTGGGAATGTAAATTGATGGATCCACTACAGAAAATAGTATGGAGGTTCCTCAAACCACTGCAAATAGAACTGTCTTATAAGCCAGCGGTTTTACTCCTGGATATAAAACCTGAAGAAAATGTTAATACTAATTCTAAAAGATTCATAGTCAAAATATAGAAGCAAATTATCCATCAATAGATGAATGGAGAAATATATGGTATACAAATACACATTGGAGTACTCAGTTCAATTCAGTTGCTCAGTTGTGTCCGACTCTTTGCGACCCCATGAACTGTTGCATGCCAGTCCTCTCTGTCCATCACCAACTGCCAGAGTCCACCCAAACCCATGTCCATTGAGTCGGTGATGTCATCCAACCATCTCATCCTCTGTTGTCCCCTTTTCCTCCTGCCCTCAATTTTGCCCAGCATCAAGGTCCTTTCAAATGAGTCAGCTCTTCACATCAGGTGGCCAAAGTATTGAAATTTCAGCTTCATCAGTCCTTCCAATAAACACCCAGGACTGATCTCGTTTAGGATGGACTGGTTGGATCTTCTTGCAGTCCAAGGGACCCTCAAGAGTCTTCTCCAACAGCACAGTTCAAAAGCATCAATTTATCAGCACTCAGTTTTCTTTATAATCCAACTCTCATATGCATACACAACTACTGAAAAAACCATAGTCTTGACTAGATGGACCTTTGTTGGCAAACATGTCTCTGCTTTTTAATATGCTGTCTAGGTTAGTCATAACTTTCCAAGAAGTAAGTGTCTTTTAATTTCATGGCTGCAATCACCAATTGTAGTGATTTTGGAGCCCCAAAAAATAATCAGACACTGTTTCCACTGTTTCCCCATCTATTTGCCATGAAATGATGGGACTGGATGCCATGATCTTAGTTTTCTCAATGTTGAGATTTAAGCCAACTTTTTCACTTTCCTCATTCACTTTCATCAAGAGGCTCTTTAGTTCTTCTTCATTTTCTGTCATAAGGTGGTGTCATCTGCATATCAGAGGTTATGATATTTCTCCCGGCAATCTGAAAGAATCAAGCTTGTGCTTCCTCCAGTCCAGCATTTTTCATGATGTACTCTGCACATAAGTTAAATACACAAGGTGACAAGATACAGCCTTGACAAACTCCTTTACCTATTTGAACCAGTCTGTTGTTCTAATTGTTGCTTCCTGACCTGCATACAGGCTTCTCAAGAGGCAGGTCAGGTGATCTGGTATTTCCATCTTTTCAGAATTTTCCACGGTTTATTATGGTCCACACAGTCAAAGTCTTTGGCATAATCAATAAAACAGAAATAGATGTTTTTCTGGAACTCTCTTCCTATTTCCATGATCCAACGGATGTTGGCAATTTGATCTCTGATTCCTCTTTTTCTAACACCAGCTTGAACATCTGTAAGCTCATCATTCACATATTGCTGAAGCCTGGCTTGGAGAATTTTGAGCATTACCTTACTGCTGTGTGAGATGATTGCTATTTTGCAGTAGTTTGAGCATTCTTTGACATTGCCTTTCTTTGGGATTGGAATGAAAACTGATATTTTCTAGTCCTATGGTCACTGTTAAGTTTTCTAAATTTGCTGGCATACTGAGTGCAGCACTTTCACAGCATCATCTTTCAGAATTTGAAATAGCTCAACCAGAATTCCATCACCTCCACTAGCTTTGTTTGTAGTGATGCTTTCTAAGGCCCACATGACTTCACATTGCAGGATGTCTGGCTCTAAGTGAGTGTGAGTGATCATACTATTGTGATTATCCGGGTTGTGAGATATTTTTTTTACAGTTCTTCTGTGTATTCTTGCCACCTCTTCTTAATATCTTCTGCTTCTGTTAGGTCCATGCCATTTTTGTCCTTTATCGAGCCCATCTTTGCATGAAATGTTCCCTTGGTATCTCTAATTTTCTTGAAGTGATCTCTACTCTTTCCCATTCTGTTGTTTTCCTCTATTTCTTTGCATTGATCACTGAGGAAGGCTTTCTTATCTCTTCTTGCTATTCTTTGGAACTCTGCATTCAAATGGGTAATCTTTCCTTTTCTCCTTTGCTTTTGCTTCTCTTCTTTTCACAGCTATTTGTAAGGCCTCCTCAGACAGCCATTTTGCTTTTTTGCATTTCTTTTCCATGGAGATGATCTTGATCCCTGTCTCCTGTACAATGTCATGAACCTCTGTCCATAGTACATCAGGTACTTTGTCTATCAGATCTAGTCTCTTAACTCAGTTAACTACAGATTTTCAGTTTCACACTTTCTGTTTCATGTTGCAAGTTTACCTTGACATAGGTTCCCAATAGGCATTTTCGTTAAGTAATCCCCAACTTATCTCCTCTGGTAAAAATCCTAAACAAGTTTTAAAGTGTCAGCACTGATTAATTAATTGCACAATTGGGCACATTTGCTTTTTAAATGTATTCATAGTGCTCTGACAGTTAAAAAAACATTTATGCAAAATATAGTCTCTATAAGTATACCTCTGTAGCATACGTGGGTGAGAAGTTTTCCATAGGTTCATCTCTTGTGCTTTCCTCTGCCAAGGTCAAAGACCATTTCCCTTGAGCCACTTTCATCTGGAGGAGTATGAGTAAATAGCTCTTATTGTATTAGTGCCTGTGCTATTTCCTAACTGTGTCTCTTAGATTACTAACAATCTATTGAATTTTTAAACCCATTTTTCTAAAATCATCATCTCTATTCAGACCAACTGTCCTCCTTTACCTTCTAAAATAGCATTTATTCTAAACAGCAATATAATTTAATGTATTTTTTCCTCAATATACCTCTCCTCATTAGAAGTGAATTTGGTTTATCCTATGACTATTAGCGGGAGAAGGTGATGGCACCTCACTCTTGCCTGGAAAATCCCATGGATGGAGGATCCTGGTAGGCTGCAGTCTATGGGGTCACAAAGAGTCAGACACGACTGAGCAACTTCACTTTCACTTTTCACTCTCATGCATTGGAGAAGGAAATGGCAACCCACTCCAATGTTCTTGCCTGGAGAATCCCGGGGACGGGGGAACCTGGTGGGCTGCCATCTGTGGGGTCGCAAGATTTGGACACGACTGAAGCGACTTAGCAGCAGCAGCATGACTCTTAGACTTGAGCCAATTTCACTCTTCTCTCTTAGAAAAATTCAAGCAATTTTGTCATATCCACCAAAAACGTCACTGCCATTGAACTTGCTGATTGTGTTTAAAATGTATCTTGCAACCAAAAATGTTGACATCCTCAGCAGTATGTTGTGTGGCTAATTGTCACTCCCAAACACGGTTTATTTGGAGTATGCCAAAGAATTCCCCATGGGTATGCTATCGGGCAGCTACTCTGTCTTCCCTAAATTAAAATTGTTTTTGTTTACTGAGTATCTTTTGCCTTGATTATGACTTCAACACATAAAAATCTTGAGACAGAGAATATTACAATAAATTGAGCACAGAAGATATGCTGTCTATTGTATCTAGGCATTTTTTTCAATATATTATAATTTAAGTCAATAGTTATATAATGGTTCATTGCTCTGTTGTTGAGCAAAATCTTTGAAGGTATATATCTATTGCTTTAAAAGCTAAGAGGTTCTATATGTTATTTCTCAAAAGCTGCCAGCGTGAGTAGCATAACTAGTAAAATGGGAAAGGAAGGAAAATCAATCTTATATCTTTTTTCCAAGTATTCATTTGCACAGTGTTATTAAAATCACTGAGATGCATCATCACGTAGTTAATCCCAGAAATATTTGCTAAATCCACCAGAACCCATCCTGGATCTTCAGATTTAAACACAGAGGAAGGTTCTGACAAGAAGTAGCATCACTCTTGTGGGCATCTGCAAATAGATGTAAGAGGTGGTACGATTTTCTTGTTCTCAAAAGCAGCAGAGTAATGTTAGCTTTTCTTTTGTGCATTACCAATTTCTTGCTCATGCTCAGTCAGGAATCATTTCCACTTTTTCCATTCATAATAAAATTCACCCCGTTGCTCCTGCTGGGGTAGGACTGCCAAGTACAGCAAAGGTACTGACTCATGGAGCTGGCAGTAACATGAAACTGATCAGTGTCTCCTTCTCCATCCAATCCAGGGATACTGCGCAGGGCTGGAAAAGTGCACGCTTTGGAAACTGTACATCCAGTAGGTAGCAAAGAGGCAGAATAATTCATCTTAAGTGACAGGAAGGAAGAATCATTGCATAATTTTTTTTTAAGATCTCAAGTACTTAATATTTAGAATTGTCATGGTGTCATATTTAGAAGCTGATTCTTCTCTGGAACTAGTAAATGCAAACTAGGTCCAAGAATGGTTCAACTGGGTAAAGAACAAGGGGGAAAAAGTAGGAAATAAGTTTATGTGTGTCTGTTCATACCTCAGGCTCCATCTTCTATTCCATATATTTTCCTTATTATCTCATCAATGCATCCAATGGTAAATCCTGCTTACTTTCCCATGTTAAATTTTAGCACATAAATTATCTTTCATGCAAGGCATACTTTCAGTCTCAAGAGAAAGCATGCAAGCTAAGTTGCTTCAGTTATGTCTGACTCTTTGCAATCCTGTGACTGTAATGAGCCAGGCTCCTCTGTCCATAGGATTCTCCAGGCAAGAATATAGGAGTGGGTTGCCATGTTCTACTCCAGAGGATCTTCCCCACAAAGGGATCAAACCTGTATCTCTTATGTACCCAGCATTGGCAGGCAGATTCTTGACCATTACCACCACCTGGGAAGCCCCTTCATCCTCTAACCAACAAACAGTTTAATGACCAGATCTTTAAGCAACTCCTTCCAAATTTTAAATAGTCCTTTACTTTGTGTTGTCAGGTTTATAAATAGTCCATTGCAGGTGGTGTTTCTTATCTCCTCATTGCACTCCACATACTATAAAATGGGTTTCTTATGGCTTTCCCAGTAGTCATGTATGAATGTGAGAGTTCAGGTCAGTGGTTCATTTGTGTCTGACTCTTTGGGACCCATGAACTGCACCACATCAGGCCCATTACCAACTCCCAGAGCTTGCTCAAACTCATGTCCATCGAGTTGGTGATGCCATCCAGCCATCTCATCCTCTGTCATCCCCTTCTCCTGCATTCAATCTTTCCCAGCTCATGGTCCTTTTCAGTGTGTCAGTTCACATTAGGTGGCCAAAGTATTGGTGCTTCTCTTCAACATCAGTCCTTCCACTGAATATTCAAGACTGGTTTAGGATGGAATGGTTGGATCTCCTTGCAGTCCAAGGGACTCTCAAGAGTCCTTCTCAACACCACAGTTCAAAAGCATCAATTCTTCGGTGCTCAGCTTTCCTTATGGTCCAACTCTCACATCCGTACCTGACTACTAGAAAAACCATAGCTTTGACTAGCTAGGCCTTTACTGACAAAGTGATGTCTCTGCTTTTTAATATGCTATCTAGGTTCATCATAGCTTTTCTTCCAAGGAACAAGAGTCTTTTAATTTCATGGCTGCCATCACCATCTGCAGTGATTTTGGAACCCAAGAAAATAAAGTCTGTCACTGTTTCCCCATCTATTTGCCATGAAGTGATGGGACTAGATGCCATGATATTAGTTTTTTTAATGTTGAATTTTAAGCCAGTTTTTTCACTCTCCTCTTTCACTTTCATCAAGAAGCTCTTTAAATCCTCTTCACTTTTGGCCAAAAGGGTGAGAGTTGGACCATAAAGAATGCTGGTTGGATGGCATCACTGACTCAGTGGACATGAGTTTGAACCAGCTCTGGGAGTTGGTGATGGAAAGGCAGTGTGGCAGTCCATGGGGTCACAAAGATTCAGACATGAATGAGTGGCTGAACTGAAAAAAGTGGCACATTAAAAATTGCTTATTTTCAGTTGCTGACAATAGTGTTAAAATGCTTGTTTTAGTTACTAAATAAGCAATTTCAAATCCAGAGAGAGTATTTATCTAGCCAAGATCCACACTTGAGCTAGCATAACTTGCTAATATTATCCATTTGTTTAGCTACAGGTCAGTTCAGATCACCTCAGGATGCTTTTAGGCCATCTAGTTTCTGAGAATAACATTTCTCCATTTGGATAGAGAGAATATTTAATACTTACATTTTTCAATTTCTGAGGATGGTGAGGTTTATCTTTTTTCTGCCATTTTTTATCCTGAATGTCTTCTTGATTACTCATCCAATGTACTCAGTTGATCATTTCCAAACAGGGAAAAAGAACACTGACTTTTTGGATCCAATTTTGTTCTGAAATGTGCATGTACATTTATGTATGTGTATATGTGTGTGTGTGTGGATATGTGTATACTTGCACAATATAAAAAATTAAACAAGCTTCAATTAAAAAAGAGTCAAGAGTCCAGAAAGGGGAGCTCTCATGCTTACAGTGAAAGCAGAGCCGAATAGAAAGAAGAAAGATTTTCTCTTTTTTGCTTAACCAAAGCTCAACCAGTGAGAAACTGTCACCACTCAGCCAATGAAAAACCACTATACATTCAACTCTCAGAATTCTCTGGTGATTCAGTGGGTAAGACTGCACTTTCAACATATAGGGCACAGGTTTGATCCACAGTATGGAAATAAGATCCCACAAGCTGCATGGTGCAGCGGAAACATTAAAAAACAAACAAACAAACAAAAAAAAAGGTCTTGAGTTTGAGTAAACTCTGGTCATGAATTTCAGTAAACTCCAGGAGACAGTGAAAGATAGGGAAGTCTGTTGTGCTAATCTATGGAGTCCCAAAATGTTGGACACGACAGAGTGACTGAACACCAACAATCCACTTCTCAATTTCTCCAATGGATTCTTTCTTGACTATAGCCCTCCCAGCTTCCCTTTTCTCTCAAAAGAGTCCTCCTCTCCTTGTTTAGCAAGAATTGCATGTGGCTTGCCATGTTTGCAGATCCCAAATTGCAATTCTTTGCTGATCTCAAGTAACCTGCTTTTGCTGGAGAAATGACCAGATGTATATTTGTCTAAGTCAACAACAATAACACACACACACACACACACACACACACACACTTCATTACATACAACTTTGATTTCTCATCTTCAAAACCACATATTTTTTCATAATGATGGTGTCCCATACTGGTGTTCCTTTTATCCTCTAATAATTTTAGTCTCATTTTCTGAACCACAGGAAATTCTTAGGTTACTGACTAAGAGTTGCACAAAACTCTAACCTTTTGCTAGTTTTATCTAGTTCCTCTGATGTAATGAGAAACACTGTTCCTAACTCAGCTTGTTTTTTGGTTTTATTTTTAAGCACATTTTGCAAAGCTTAGCCATTGATCAAATATGATATAGCTGCCTTGACTGAGCATCGTTTGAGGTACCATATACAAATGCAGTGGCCTGTTTATTGATCTTAGGGACTTGCTCATTGAGCTATGTTAGGTAACTCCTCAGATGGATTTATCATAGAATCCAAAGGTGTGAAAGCCACCTGTTTATGTATGAGATGGGTACTGCTGTAGCATATTTTTAAATATATCATTCCCAACTCCTCTGCTTATTGGAATATTGTTTTGAAATAACACATGACATGACAGGTATTTCTTGTCTCAAAACAATTTTATGTCCTTCTATAACAGATACAGTTTCATTAGAGGCCCAGTAACACAACAAAAATTTTCTTTCAGAGAAAATGTATATGACAACAGCTTCTGGCAACTTTTTATTCCAAAATCCTAGCACTTATTGCTGGGTTGCAAACATCAGCTTTTGCAAAGTGCTCACAACAGCCTGAGTGCAAGTGACTGACACTTCTTAAAATTTGAGCCTTGGAGTTGTACCACCCCAAGGAATAACCTGAGTGAGCTATCAGACAAAGTTTTTGAAACTTCTTGAGTGTCCTCTGTTGTACAGAATATCATTTAAATTCATCTATTTCCCTAGTATGTTTGCAAAAAGAGACTAGCATAATTCTCAGCTGTGACTTTTCCAGAAACCAACAACTCAATCAATCTTCATTCTATTTTCCCATTTGGAGCTGGCCGAAAAAATAACTTACTTTTGGTTGTTTGAGGTACATTTTTAATGTCTCCAGTCTGGGTAGTTTTTAAGAATCTTATCATTTATACCTGTCTCTGTAGTTCATCTGGGTTAATCTGCAACCCTCTGGTCCTAAGATTAACCAGCATTTAGTTCAGTCCACTTGACCTTCAGATTTTGTCAACATCATATTATTGTATGTTAAATGTTTTCATATTTTTCTTCATTTAATCAAATTTAAGTATCTTCATGGCAAATTTTGCCAATACTCAATAGGATCTCTGTCTGTGTGAGTAGACACTAAGCTTGTTTGGGGCTCCACTCCACATATACTACATAAATTAGTTTTTCTTCCTTTAGCAAAAAGAATTAGGAAAAATAACCAAGTTGTTCACATTATGCTGATTTCTTTTAGCATGCTGCAGAGTTTGAACTAAGACCATATTGAATGCAGGTTACTATTAAGAAAACATCTTATTTTATCCTTTATAGGCAGTTATTAAACTCCAAGATTCATCAGCTTTCCTCAGATATAATACTGAAATATTTAAAAAGAGTTTTGGGGGAACTAATACAAGTGGAACTGAAATGTTCTTAAATAAAGTCAGATTTTCTTGCTGGTACTCAAATATCCTATACTGTTTATCCACTTGAGCAGGTTTCAGTTCAGCTCAATTCACTCACTCAGTTGTGTCCGACTCTTTGCGACCCCATGAATCGCAGCACGTCAGGCGTCCCTGTCCATCACCATCTCCCGGAGTTCACTCAGACTCACGTCCATCGAGTCAGTGATGCCATCCAGCCATCTCATCCTCAGTTGTCCCCTTCTCCTCCTGCCCCCAATCCCTCCCAGCATCAGGGTCTTTTCCAATGAGTCAACTCTTCGCATGAGGTGGCCAAAGTACTGGAGCTTCAGCTTTAGCATCATTCTTTCCAAAGTAATCCCAGGGTTGATCCCCTTCAGAATGGACTGGTTGGATCTCCTTGCAGTCTAAGGGACTAAAGTCAGATTTTCTTGCTGGTACCCAAATATCCTATACTGTTTATCCATTTGAGCAGGTTTAGATAATTCTAAAGATTAAAACAAGTGAACAGGTTGCCAGGTCTTTCTTTTTCTTAATGTTTTAGGTATGGAAAGAATATTCCTCATTCAGACATCATATCCATTCCTATAATACTTTCTGGTAGAGTTAATACATTAGTGTACCATACTTCCATTATAAATTTCCACTGAGTTGCATTGTTATATGTAAGCCTTTCAGAGCTTCATCACCATATCCTCTAACATAACATATCCCTTAATATACGTCATCCTTTAACTTTTAATTAGCAATTTAATTAGCAAACTTGGGTATCAGAGAACATTATGCGGTAACATCTGATAGTTATCTTATGACTATCAGGCCATTCGACCCATATCCATGAAAATGTTCTCCAGCCCCTCTTCCTCCTAGTTCCTCAAGAGACCTTGACAAACCCATTTCTCAGAATCATAAGTTTTTCTTTTTTTTCCACACCATTTTAATCAGGACTTGTTCTGAAGAGACCAAAGTTTTCATATTTGTATCACTATTACATTTTAAAATTCACTTAGGCTAGGAAAAGTTAGGTGAATCTGTTCTCTTCCATTATTTTTGTAGTCCAAGGAGTTGATAGACCAGCCAGACCCCCTAGCACTTTCTGTAATCTATTAAAACTTTTACAACTATTTCATCTATCTCCAATTTTATTGCATTTCAAGTAAACTATGTAAATCCTCCCACTGGTTTAATTGCATCAAGGTTATTCAGTGTTTTATTTGTTTTCTCATTCCAAAATAATTTTACCTATTTCTCATAAAGTAATTAACCTCATTTGGGATACTAGAATTAACCATCCTCTCAAATTATCCTGCTTCACAATTAGGGTCAGCAAGAGCCCAGGCACTTAGGCTTCCTTTTGTCAGAGCTTGAATAACAATGAACTAAATGTATAAAATTAGAGGATGCTTTGGTGTCATCACACAATGAATCTAAACATACCAGTATGTTTAATATTTGTTGCAGCCTTAGAAGAATTCCACTAAGTATCAAAAGGTGGTATATCTTTGTGACTCCCCTTTGGAATCATATTTCTTCAGTTTTTAGAATATGTCTGGCAATCATTGATTTTAAAAAATGTCTTTAATTTTCCCTAAAACAGCCAAATAAATTTAAAATATAGAATTCTTGATCAATTTCAGCTTTTAAAAAGCTAATTTAGTCTTTTTAGGTCTACTAGTTTCATCAGGGTGTTCTCTTCTCATCAGCTTATGTGACCTCAAACCAGGATTGGCCTAGGAGCCAAATTTGCATCAAAGGACAATTTCATTTATCTTTCCCACAGTACCAACTGAAGCTATTACACATGACTGGCTATAGAAAGGACTCATAAAGAACAACATAAAGGTGAAGCAGAGTACTCAGGAGTATCATCAAAATATGTGTGAAATACTAAGTTTGCAGCTAAACCAGTCTATATAAACTAAAAAAAAAAAAAAAAGTCAATATATGCATTTTAATAACAATATAGACAAGATAGCATATGGTGGGCTCTAAATATTAATAGCAGGCCATTCATCCTACTATTTAGTACACTTAATTCTTTTGGTAAAGTTGGCTACCATGATTCTAGACTTCCCAGTTGATAAGCAGGCCATTCATCCTGCTATTTAGTACACCTAATTCTTTTGGTAAAGTTGGCTACCATGATTCTAGACTTCCCAGTTGATAAGGCTAAACAGTCACAGACAAAGTGAAAAGAAACTTTATATTTATGTGTAAGATCATTTGTTACATTATCATTATGTGAAGGCTATGAGTGAAATCCTGGAAGATTATAAAGATTTACTTTCCAGCTTGTTCACTACATTTTTGTCACCAGAACACAGATGTGAAATCACCACTAAATCTAAGCTAAAATAGAAAGCAACAGATTCATATCAACATCATTATCATTGGACATGTAGATTCTGGCAAACCTACCACAGCTGGCCATCTGATCTGCAGATGTGGTAGATCAACAAAAGAGCCATCAAAATGTTTGAGAAAGATGCTGCTGAGATGAAAATGACTCCTTCCATGGCTCCTACTTCTTGGATAAATGGAAGGCTGAAAGTGAGTGTTATATAAACATGGATATCTCCCTGTGGAAATCTGAGACCAGTAAAAGTATTATTTGAACATCACTGATGCTCCAGGACACAGAGACTATCAAAAATATGATCACAAGCACATCAGAGGCTTTTGTACCATTTTGATTATTGTTGCTGGTGCTAGTAAATTTGAAGACATGTCCTCTAGGAACAAGTAGGCCTAGAAGCATGCCATACTATCTTACATACTGGGAATTGAAAAACTAAATGTTGGTGTTAACAAATAGATTTCTTTCAGCTAGAAGATATACAAGGGAATCTTTAAGAAAGTCAGCACCTACATTAAGAAAACTGGCTCAACCCAAACACAGTAGCATTTGGGGTTGGCTTGATGACAAAGTGCTGAAGCCAAATGCACCCCTTAGTTTAAGAGATGGAAATTCAACCATGAAGATGGCAATGCCCATGGAACCACATTGCTTGAAACTCTTAATCACATCCTGCCACCAACTCATCCAACTGATGAGCACTTTGGCTAGCCTTCCAGGACATCTACAAAAACACTCGTGTTGGTATTATCCTTGTGAACCAGATGAAGATTGTTATTCTCATATTAGGCATGGCGGTCACCTTTGCTCCAATCAGTGTTACAGCTGAAGTCAAGTTTGTTAAAATGCACTATGAAGCTTTGAGTAAAGGTCTTCCTAGGTGGGCTTCAGTGTCAAGCATGTATGCTGCTAAGTCACTTAAGTCAAGTCCGACTCTGTGAGACCCCATGGACTGCAGCCTACGAGGTTCCTCCGCCCATGGGATTTCCCAGGCAAGAGTACTGGAGTGGGTTGCCATTGCCTTCTCCTGTCAAGTATGTATATCTCAAAGATATTTATTGTGGCAATGTGGCTGGTGACAGAAAAGATGACCCAACAATGGAAGCAGCTGGCTTCACTGCCCAGGTGATCACGCTGAACCATCCAGGCCAAATCAATGCTAGCTATGAACCAGCAGGATGGTTATGCAACTCAGATTACTTGCAAGTTTGCTGAGCTGAAAGAGACTGATTGCCATTTTGGAAAGAAACTAGAAAATGGGCCCAAATTTTGAAGACCTGCTGATGCTGCCACCATGGAAAGAGTGTCTGGAAAGCCCATGTGAGTTGAGAGCTTCTCTGATGGCTTCCTCTGGGTTGCTTTGCTGTTCATGACATGAGATGGGTAGTCACTGTGGCTGTCCTTAGAATATTGGAAAAGGAGGCTGCTGGAACGTTCAAGGTCACCATGTCTGCCCAGAAAGCTCAGAATGAATATAATTTGTGATACCTGTCACCCTAATCTTCACCAGTATTAGAAGATCCATTTCAGAACTCTATCAATTGGTCACTGAAGTTTAGTAGTAAATGCCTGGTTACTGCTTGCCGATGCAGGAGATGTTGGAGACATGGGTTCCATCTCTGGGTCAGGAAGATCCCCTAGTGGAGGAAATGGCAACCCACTCCATATTCTTGCCTGGAAAATGCCATGGACAGAAGATACTTGTGTCCATGAGGTCACAAAGAGTTGGACACAACTGAACACACATACACACACAGAATGAAATGACAACATGCTGTAAAACCTTCAGAAGGAAAGGAAAATGCTTTGCTGATTATCTCTGTGTGTATGTGGTGTGTGTGGTGGTTTTAAGTTATTAGTTTTGAAAATCAATACTTTTTAATGAAAACTTGATCGAAAATACGACACTTGAATTTTGAGACCCATGGACAGGGAACCCTGGTGTGCTGCGATTCATGGGGTCGCAGAGTCGGACACGACTGAACTGAACTGAACTGAACTGAAATAGTTTAATGAGGAACTTGTGTCTTCTTTTGGCCAGCACGGAAACTTCCTATAGAAAGAAAGAAGTGAAATCGCTCAGAACCCACCAGGCTCCTCCCTCCACGAGATTCCTGCATCCCAGGCAGGCACTTAAACCTCTGAGCCACCAGGGAAGCCAGGATTAATTAGGTGAATGACTTAAGAGTTGCCCATAATCCATTTCTGGTGTCCCATCTGCCTAAACTTCAGGATTTGATACTTCTGAGTTAGCATTTTTTCCCCTAGGTCAGAACTTCAGGTTTCTTCACCTTTCATAAGGGGAGGAAGCATGTATGCTTTAAGTATATAGTGAAAAATTGTGGAATGAGGTCTAAGGGTTACAAAATTCACAGGTCAGGACAGACAAGCAGAGGTAATTTTTTTATGTGTAAGCTGCTTTATAAAAAGGCCATAAACTCTAATGTTAATGTCCATGTATATCACATAAAATTTTTTGCATTTACATCAATACTGAGTAAATTTGTTGTTATAATTTTTTAATTGCTTTTCAAATAGCTATGTTTTTTGTATAAGTAATATTTTGAAATTCTGAAACTATGTCATTTATATACATTTATTTCATCTATATATAAAGCAGAAGTTAATAAATATCATAAAATGGATTGTCTATTTAAAACATCACACCTAAATTATAAAGTGTGAACTACATATTAATAAAACATACAAGTTTTCCATTAATAAACATATCATTGACCTGATTGTTGTTCAGTAGCTAAGCTGTGTCCAACTCTTTGAGACTCCATGAACTGCAGCACACCAGGCTTCCTTGTCTATTACTATTTCCCAGAGTTTGCTCAAACTCATGTCCATTGAGTTGATGATTAATAAATATTTATACTTTTGTTTATTAGTCTTATTATTTACCAGTTAAGAAAGAAGTAAACTGTCCATCTTAGAATAACCCAACTATTCTATGGAAGTTCAGTAAATTATATAAATGATATATGAAAGACTTAAAGTCCCCTTCATTATTAAGTAGCCCTTTCTAATTCTATTTCTGTTTGGGGAATTATAGAGTTTACAAGTATTTACATATGTATGCTTTTAAAAAAAACAATTGCTTTCTGAAGAGATTTTCAAATAATCAAATGTGTATTTTATTTCATATTTAAATTAACACTCTTATCAATTCATTCACACCAGGAATTCTTCAACAGATAAATTTTGTCAATGAAGTATGATTTTTTTCCCCCTAATGTGACTGTTTAAAGAAAGCTATCAAGATATTGTCTTCAGGTAGGTCATGAAAGTGTCTTACCTATTAACAAAAATTAGTTAGATCACTGCCAGTGCACAAACTATTTTTTAATTGCTCAATGACAAAAACAAACAAACAAACAAACAAAAAAACATTACAATGAATTCCCAAGTCCAGATCTTAGAAATGAAAACCTTTATTTAACCCTCAGAATAGTTTCAGTTTACTAAGTACATGGGAAATAAGGAAATGAAAGAATCATCTTAGCGGCTTGTTTTTGACTATAGTCAATACAAATATCATTTAATTCTTGATTACACAGAAAAAAAAATACCATGCAATTGTGACTTAATTGTTGACCATGTATAATAATTGTGGCTTTGCAGGTGGCACAGTGGTAAAGAATTTGCCTGCCAAGGCAGGAGATGAAAAAGTCACAATTGGATCCCTGGATCAGGAAGATTCCCTGGAGAAGGAAATGGCAACCCACTCTGGTATTCCTGCCTGAGAAATTCCATGGACAGAGGAACCTGGTGGGCTACAGTCCATGGTGTCACAAAGAGTTGGACACAACTGAGCAGGCAAGCATACCATAAATAATAAATAATAAAGCAAGTCACTTAATAATTTACATGTTATTTAATATGGTGTTCTCCTTCCTCCTTTCCTGCCTTGTTTATAAAATATTAAAGAGGATTTTAATTTCACTTAATTTTTCAATGATTCTAAGGATTGTTGTTACATTAGAGAGAAGAGTTTTGATTTTTTAAATTACTGTATACGCTATTATATTTACCCTAAATTTAAGTACTTTAATTGAATTTAAAATAAATACAGCCCTGAGTTTAGTCACTGAATACTATTTTTAACTACATGACATTTCTTAAGTCATAGGAGATTTTGTGCAGAAGTCACCAACCTCCCATTTATTTTCCAAGGACGCTTGCAAACTCCCCTGAGTACTTATTATTGTTGAGCAGAAGGTACTGGAGAAATCGTTAATTTACTTTGCCTGATTTGTGTGAACTCTGGACATTTTCCCTCAGTGTAGGTCTGAAAAACTGAAGCATTATTTCTCACAGCAGAAAGTTTCTTTTTTACAGGCAGGCATTTTGATGAATAGCATTGGGCTGCTGAACATCTATACTATTCTTTTAGGTTCAATTCTGGCATACCCGTGAGTAGAGATAAGGACATAAATGACATGTTGGCAATTTGTACTATGATCTGCCAACCGTGTGAGGGAAAAATAAACCCAATGTTTTTATGTATAGATCGATTGCATTTAGGAGCAGTTACAGAGAACAGCCAAAAAATTCCATCTCAAGGACCAGCTCTTGTCCAGAAGATATGGAATAGAAGGTCCTACCATCCATTCACTTTTTGAAATGGTGAAAATTTCCTGGAAACTTGACTATTTTTAGAAATGATGGGATGGTAAACATAAATATAAGAATTTAGACCACAGGCAAAATAGCATTTGGCAAGCAGTTTTGTCATTTTTCAAGAATAGGAAAGAATTTCTGAAGTCACTATATTTTGATGGCATTGACTTCTCATTTGATGACCAAGGTTTGTCTAGAAAGGATGAGTTACTGATAAAGGTTTTCAGTTGTTGTTGTTCAGTAGCTAAGCTTTGTCTGATGTTTTGCAATCTCTCGGGCTGCAGCATGCCAGGCTTCCCTGTCCTTCACTATCTCCCAGGAGTTTGCTCAAACTCACATGTCCACTGAATCAGTGATGCCATCCAACCATTTCATCCTCTGTCATCCCCTCCTCCTCCTGCCTGTTTTCATATATGAACTTATATATGTACACCACATTACGTGGTGGTTCAGTGGTCAAGAATTTGCCTGCTAATGCAGGGGACATGGGTTTGATCCCTAGTCCTGGAATATTCCAGCATGCCAAGGGGCAACTAAACCTGCCTGCCACAATTACTGAAGCCCACATGTCCTAGAGCTCATGTTCTACAACAAGAGAAGTCACCACAAAGAGAAGCCTGTACCCTGAAACTAGAGAGCAGCCTCCATTCACAGCAACTAGATAAAGTTCATGAGCAACAATGAAAATCAAACACAGTCAACGATAAATAAATCAGTAGATAAGTAAAACAAATGCATGTTCCTGAGTCCCATGATCTGAATGAAATTTGACTATCACCTAAAGACTTCAAATTATTTATGATCAACTTCCAAACTTCATTAACAGAAATTACTATGTCTAAGGCTAAACCCGTGTTTCCGTATAGTGTCTCCCACATCATATAACTGATTTCACATAGATTTCAAATGACACCATTGAAAATATGAAACTAAATCACTAGCGATGTAAAAATATTATTTCCCTCAGAAGAGATAAGCTCTGGGTAGAGAAATATGGAAGTTAAGTCCCTGAAGTTAGTTTTGAGGACAGATCCCAAAGGGTCCTGACTTCAGTGACCAACTTTGGATGCTCTTTGTTTTGCTGTAGGAAACAAGTATTCTTAGGAAGGACATTTAAATGACATCAAACACTTTGTCAAAAAAATCTGAAGAAGCAGAGGCATAAAAGAGGCAATGATTGGGGGAATGCTGGGAACAAAGCTTTTAATTAAGAATCTATGTCAGCTGTCAGGGCTTTGACAAAAGTTTAACTCTTATAACTCTGTTTCACATATCTGTGAAGGTTATCTGAAAAAAAAGGTTGCAACTGAAGACAATAGTATAAATAAAAATGAAACACTAGAGGAGATTATAATCTATTCAGAACTAGAAGAAGATATCATGTACTGTATTCTCAATCAGACATGAGGATATTGAGAAAAATCTGTAGAAAAATGAAAGGAAATCTATTTATTTGGCTTTAAAAAGAAGCTCCTTTAGGAGACTGGGCATAGGGAAAATTCTGTTCCAGGAATTAATATCAGAAATGTTCCAATATGTATTGCAATAATGACCTTAACCAGACACCTCTTGGAGTCATTAAAAGCCAGTGGTACTGAACCCTGGTGTCCCTTTAACCACAGCCTCCAGCTTCTGTGTTAGTCCAGATCACATCACTTGTTCACAGCACATCTCCCCAACCCAACCTTGATGTGCATATGAGAGAGAGTGACAGCAAGAGAGAGACATATATATTTGAAGGATTACACTGTTGACTTTGAAGATGGAGAAAGAGGCTATTGCTCAAGCAATGTAGGCAGCTCTAATAGTTGGAAAAGGCAAACCAAAGGTTTTCTACTAGAATTTCTGAAGGAAATACATTGTGATACTAAATTTCTGGCCTTTAAAAGTATAAGATTATGAATGTGTGTTGTGTTAAGACATAAAGTTATTGGCAATTTGTTACAACAGCAAAAGGACACCAGAACATTCAGGAGGAAAACTCTATGAGCTATTCTGCTTCCAGAACTTTTGGCTCATTTCCTTGAATGTTCACTGGAAGCATCTCTTTCTTTTATACCTGAAACCGCGGCCATATTTCAGGAGGAGGCCCACAAGTATGGCTCAAATTAGGAACAGTGTCAAGGGAAAAGAAGATTTGTATTTGTGAAATACTGAAGACATTGAAGTGACAAAATTTAAGAGTAAGCAAAAACAAAAATTATGGAGGAAAAGACCAAAAGTGTGAGTTTAAGCCATTGATTTTAAAAATTTTTGCATGACAAAGCCAGCAATCTCATACTGAGAAACATATAAAACATACAATTCAGCCTACAATTACTGAGTTCACCAATGCTTTGGCTAGAGGAAGTGGAAATTTATACATCCCGAGGGAAGGCTTGGATGGTCTGTTAGATATCTTTCAATTCTACAATTCTATAATAATCATAAAATCTAAGAATTAAGATACTGATGAAGTTAATGATAGATATAGGAAGACATGAAGAGAAGATGTTTTTATTGTGAAGTAATTGGTAGAGGACATAGGTACATGAGGGCTTCTCAGGTGGTGCCAGTGAAAAGGACCTGCCTGCCAGTGCAGGAGACATAAAAGATGTGGGTTTGATCCCTGGCTCTGGAAGATCCTCTGGAGGAGGGTATGGCAACTCACCGAGTATTCTTGCCTTGAGAATCCCATGGACAGAGGAGCGTGGCAGACTATGGTTCATAGAGTCACAAAGAGTCAAACATGATATGCCTGTACGTGGGTTCATGAGAAACCATTTTTCTTTTAAACATGATTCATGTGAGGTACTGTTAGAGTCCCCATGAGGAGATGCTGACTGGATCATTAAAAGCCCACAAGTGGCCTTGGGCAAGTGTTTAGAGCTCTAGATGATATCTGTGGGTATTAATCAACAGCAGTTTGGCATCAGTTGTGATCTCTATGGGAATAGGTTCAAAACAAAGCATGAAGGTAAAAAATCAGAATGGTGGAGGACACATATTCCATATTTATAGGGTTAAGGAACGAAAGTGAAAAAGAAATAGAGAACTAAACAAAAAAGTAGATGGCATCACATGAATGAAATGAAAAAGAGAATTCATTAAAAAGTTCATGAATATCTCATATGAAATAATTTTAACATATAATAATTAAAGTCATTCAGTCGTGTCCTACTCTTTGTGGCCTGCCTGGTTCTTCCATCCACGGGATTATTCAGCCAAGAATACTGGGGTGGCTTGCTATTTCCTCCTCCAGGTGATCTTCACAACCCAGGGATTGAACCCGGGTCTCCCAAACAGCAGAAAAACTCTACCATCTGAGCTACCTAGGAAGTA
This sequence comes from Aepyceros melampus, assembly GCA_006408695.1. NCBI lineage: Eukaryota > Metazoa > Chordata > Mammalia > Artiodactyla > Bovidae > Aepyceros > Aepyceros melampus. The sequence goes on from SJXQ01009917.1 coordinate 35,111, forward strand.
ATCTTACCCTTAACCTATTATAGTTACAGAGACTGGAGACTGAACTCTTTAATTAAAATAAGCAAATCTACTTAGTTATGAAGGTGGCATTGACATTATGAGGGGAGAATGAATTCAGAGAGAAACTGAAGTCAAGGAGGCTAGAAAGTCAGGGAATCATGGAAAAATATTTAACATCTTAAAAATCTAGCAGAAAAGCTAGCTCAAAATCTAAATTTCTGCTTTATTTTCTTTTAGTGATAAATGCTATACTTTTTGAAAAATATGGTTTTGTTTTGTTTTTGGTAACTTAACATATTCTGTCTATAGAATTCAGTAAAATGGGTTACAGTGAAAATCAATGTCACATCCAGATGATAAAAGATGCTTTGTGGGGAAAGAATGAAAAGACATGGAAAATGTGAGTAAACAAAATTTATAATATTTTTTAAACAACAAAGACCATCTTTTTGAATAATCATTCCTGGTAAGAAAATGAGAAAGAACATTATTCTCCATCCTTGAGAAGATGACAGTAGGAAGAATAGCTTCTAAAATGAGTTTTCCCTAAGGTCCATAACTTATGTCCATTTCAGATGCTTTTAAGTATCTGCCAACTTAGTACACAACTTTGTAGAATATTCTTCATAGCAGAAACGTTGATACTTAAAATGATTTATTTGGAACCCTGTTTAGAGTGAACAAAACATAAAATTTATGAAAATTTATTAAAGCACAATATTAGGATATCCAAAAGATAAATGGAAAGATTTGAGAATATTTAGACAATCACATTCATTTTAAGAGGAAAGGGGAAAATGAAAAACAAATGGTTAAATATGAATTGGTAGAATTAAGTCTTAAAACGAAGCCACTGATTTATCAAAATATTTGGAAAGTAAACACTTTAGGATACCAGAAAATTCTGACATGCTGAATGACGCTTGTAAGTCTCTTTTTAAAGACACAAAAGTATATAAAATAATTTATGTGGGGGAAACTGGGGCTTAATTGTTTAAATTATGGTAGGTCATAAATCTAATAAGTGGTAGAAATGGGAGATTGGAATTGAACCACTGCCTCTAATAGGACTGTTGTTGTAGGGGTAAGACTAGTAATGTTACAGTAGCAATGGTGTGGCATTGGTAGAAACTTCTAGAAAGCACTCATTATTTTCCAGGTATTCTTCTGAGTGCTTTACATGTTTCAATTCATTTGTTTATGATGACAGATATCTAAAATAAATCTCATTCTTATTCTATTTTACAGATGAGATATAGGATGTAAAAATAATAAAATAAATTTGAAAAACTAGCCTCAACAACACACACCCAAGCTATAACAAAATGAAACCACAGAGTTTACTAGTAAAAGCAAAATGAATTAGTCAATAGGTTAGGTCAATTTTGGTACCAAACAGCTCAAAAGATGTCAATGGCTTAAAAAGTTAAGATTTATTCCTAGCTCACATTCATCTATTGCAAGGCACCTTTGCATGATTTTGATGTTGATTTGTCTTTTATTTTATTTTAATTTATTCTCATTCCATACCTATTTGAGCTTCTATCATTTCTTAGTCTTGTTGAAGAGAACTATATATATTTATATTTATATTATATATATATATATATATATATATATATATACATATTTGCACAATTTTCTCTGAGTATTTGTGACCCCATGGACTATACAGTTTATGGAATTCTCCAGACTAGAATACTGTAGTGGGTAGCCTTTTCCATCTCAAGGGGATCTTCCCCACCCAGGAATCAAACCCAGATCTCCTCCTGCATTGCAGGCAGATTCTTTACCAGCTGAGCCACAATATATATATATAAAGTGTATATTGAATATATATATATATATATATATATATATATATAATATAAAGTGTAGTAGTGAAACTGTGATAGCTTTTAAAGTGTTTTTTCAAGGATATGTCCTATCACTTTCTCTTGTACTTTAGTAGCTAAAGCATGACCAAATACAACCAAGTGTGGTCTCGACGGTTGGGAAGTACAATATTTCCATATAAAGGAGCTTGGGGATATAAGATATATAATGTTGGCCATGAAGTGTTTGAACTATATTACACTCTACTACATAGAAATACCATGGTTGTATTTTTTTTGTTTGTTTTGTTTTCATTTTACTTTCTTGTGGAAGGTAATCAGTGGATAGTTTGACTTAGTTTCATACTAAAACACTAATGTTATCATACTAAAGGTTGACTCTTGGTTTCTCAATATTAAACAAATAATTATGCCATTGAGTTAAAACTAGTTAATTGATAGAACTGACTATTTCTAGAACTAGTATGAGTACACTGTGTCTAAATTTGAGGAAGAGAACTCTGGCATGAGCCCAAAACCATGTAGAACAGAGCAACACAGGAGAATGAATGTATGCAAGTGTGTATGCTAAGTCGCTTCAGTTGTGTCTGATTCTGTGTGACCCTGTGGACTGTAGCCCACCAAGCTCCTCTGTCCATGGGATTCTCCAGGCAAGAATATTGGAATGAGCTGGCATGCCCTTCTCCAGGGGAATCTTCCCCATCCAGGGATCAAACCGGTGTCTCCTCTTGTCTCCTGCATTGGCAGGTGGGTTCTTTACCAATAGCACCACCTAGGAAGCCTTGAGTGAATATACAATGCACCAAATCATACAGGACAGAAGTCGAAGCTCACCTGGTGTGTGCCAGAGTGTGAGCCACTGAGATTTTTCTTTAACAAAGAACCTACTCATCAACTTCAGTGAGTGCCATTATCATCCTTTGGATCTGTTTCACTTTTCAAGCCAAGATCACACTCCATCTGGGTAGCCAAAGTCCAGGCTCATTATGGTGGAGGTAATGGTCCAGACATTTTTATTCAATGCAGGACTCCTCTAATGGGTAATCTTTGTTTTGGAGTTTCTAACTGGGTTGTTTGTACTTTGTCAGAGCTGTATCACAGTCTGAGTGTCTTTCTGCACAACCATCTTCATCCCTCTTCCTTTCACAGGTTTCTGATCTCTGATGAAGTATGGTGACCTTCTCTGGTCCATTTTGTCTGCTCCTTCCTGTTCTCTCAAATGAACATTTAACTTCTTTTTAATATTTGCTTTCTAGGACCCCAAGTCACAAATCAGGTGGTAAAGGTTGTAAGAAAGGATAGGTAAATTTATGAGATAGGAAACCATAGAAATTAAAGATAGCTGAAGTAAACATTGAGATTGCTTAACTTACTGTATGAAGACCGCTTCATAAGTGGGGGACCCACATCCTGATCTGGCTGATATGAAATGGTCCCATGTTGAACTGACTGGAGAAAACTCTAAAAACAGTTGAGTATATTGGATATAATTCTGAAATAGTTGGAAGAGAGGAACAGAATGACCTTATATATAATATTAGGACTGGAGCATGTCTTTTAGAAGTCAAGATCTGGAAAACAGCAAGAGAAAGTGAAGAGTAAGGGAGACACTATAGGAGTGAATATGAAAATGCTAGTCGCTCAGTCATGTCTGCCTCTTTGTAACCATATGGACTGTAGTTTGCCAGCCTCCTCTGTTCACGGGACTTCTCAGGCAAGAATGCTATGGGTTTCCATTTCCTTCTCCAGGGCATCTTCCTGACCTAGCGACTGAACCCACATCTCCTGCATTGTGGTCAGATTCTTTACTATCTGAGCCACCAGTGAAGCCCCAGTTATAGACCAGGTAACATAAATCCAGATGGCCTGATTTAGTTCAATGACATAGATAATTGAGAGAATGAATAGTGTTTATGAGATGTTTGAAAGCCAAAAATGGCAAATCTTGGACATTTAATGGAATGGGTACGATAGTGGAGCAAAGGAAAGAAAACCAATGATTTCTTGATGACATCCTGCACTCACTAAATCAAAGTGTTCTATTGAATTTTATAAAAATAATCAATGTAAATGTCCTTATGAAAAATATAAATGTTAAATATTAGTTTGGCAATATTCTCTTGTTTATGAAAATTATTTCTTCAAACCTAGAGAGTAACCTGTATTTATGTAGCTTCTGCAGTAAAAGCTATCAGCATAAATAATGGAGTAAATGTCATAACACTAAGAATGAATTGTATAAAGCTAATTTCTATAAAGTAAACTATAGTGAATTCTAGCACTAGGATAAACATTGAATCTGTTAGAAGATGCTTACATAAGGTCTCAGTGGAATCAGGCAGCTTCCAAAGTCTGGAGATTGGACTGGCTCCAAGGTTTCTGGCAGAAAAAAGCAGCTAACCACCCCCCCCCCCAAAAAAAAAGAAAGAAATACTGGAGGCATTAGCATTTGATGTAGGTGAAGACAGAAAATTCTTGGGCAAAGCTGATTGCTTTTGGATAAGGATAAGAAAGGAAAGATTACTCCTTAGAAGGCTTTCAACAGAGAATCTTGGTGAAGACAGAAAAGTACACTGAGGTTTTATTAAATTGTGCTATAAGGATATGTGTTACCAAGTACTTTTTTATCCTCTCCTGATAATTTTCAGTAATATCTAAAAGCACACATAGGCACGCACACACACACATGCATTCAGAATGTTGAAAGTGCCTGAAGTTGCTCTCCCTACCTGTGGTAGGGTTGAGACTTGCTTATCTTTTGGCATAGAGTAGAGAACTCTAAAAGAAGGAAAAACCTAGCAGCTGAATTACAGAGGAAGTTTAAATAGTGCTCAGCTAACATGTTTCCTTAAGTCAAGTCTATTTGTCTTAATGTTAGTTGATATATCTTTACTGTCTTTTAAATGATAATTTTAAAAAGAGATCATAATCATGAATATTATACAAACATAAAATAAACATGTCAATGATTTTATTTAACTTGCCAAAACCACTGAAGATGGTGACTACAGCCATGAAATTAAAAGACTCTTGCTCCTTGGAAGAAAAGCTATGGCCAAAATGGACAGCATATTAAAAAGCAGAGACATTAGTTTGAAAGCAAAGTTCTGTCTAGTCAAAGCTATGGTTTTTCCGGTAGTCATTTATAGATGTGAGAGTTGGACTATAAAGAAAGCTGAGTGCTGAAGAATTGATGCTTTTGAACTGTGTTATTGGAGAAGACTCTTGAGAATCCCTTGGAAGCAAGAAGATCTAACCAGTCCATCCTAAAAAAAATCAGTCGAATGTTCATTGGAAGGACTGATTTGAAGCTGAAACTCCAATACTTTGACCACCTGATGCAAAGAACCAACTTATTGGAAAAGATCCTGATATTGGGAAAGATTGAAGGCGGGAGGAGAAAGGGACAACAGAGGATGAGATGGCATCACTGACACAATGGACATGAGTTTGAGTATGCTCCAGGAGTCAGTGATGGACAGAAAGGCCCTGTGTGCTGAGGTCCATGGGGTCACAAAGAGTTGGACATGACTGAGTGACTGAACTGACTGGTTGATGCATTAATAGAGAAACCAGTACGCTGTTACAGCTAGTTCAAATACAAGCAGCATATGAAGCTCAACTCCAGAAAAATAAATGACCCAATCAAAAAATGGGCCAAAGAACTAAATAGACACTTCTCCAAAGAAGACATACGAATGGCTAACAAACACATGAAAAGATGCTCAACATCACTCATTATCAGAGAAATGCAAATCAAAACCACAGTGAGGTACCATTTCACACCAGTTAAGAATGGCTGCGATCCAAAAGTCTACAAGCAATAAATGCTGGAGAGGGTGTGGAGAAAAGGGAACCCTCTTACACTGTTGGTGGGAATGCAAATTAGTACAGCCACTATGGAGAACAGTGTGG